>DWUN01001708.1:0-15720 GCA_018249975.1 Passova gellias | reverse complement strand
TTATGAATGTAAGTGTGCATACATGTATTAAATCACTAAATAAATAGTATTCTGAAGCTACGAATTATTATTATAAATGATACAAACTCATTTTCTTATCATTATTTGTCAAGAACTAAGAGGGTTAAAAGATAAAGAAAAGAAAGAAACACAAGAGAGAAATTGTTAATGAATGTTCCGTAAAAAATCCCTTGATATCCCCTCGAACAAAGCGTTGAGAAAAAGTTCATTTCAACAAACGACTGTTAGTAGTTTGTTGTTAGAGCAAACTAAACGACAAGTGAGCTCGAACTTATTTATCAACAAAATAATTACAATCTATTTTGCCTTAGTTACTTTTCGAAATCTAAAAAAATACATCTAGCTAATCGTTGGTCAAATACAATTAATATTTATTGATTTTCCAGACAGATAGTTATTTTTTATTTGCGTAATAATCGTAAAAAGTACTTCGACAAATATTTTTTGTGATCGGCAAAGTGAATTTTTACTTGGCCTTTTCTACTTGAACAAAAACAATCACGTTGTACACAATTTAAAAAAAATGAGAGTCGTGCCAAACTTCCTACTATCGCACTTAAAAAGAAAAACATTTACAAAGAATTGTATGACATTTTAATTCTTGGCAAAACGAGTATTAGGCTTAGCTAAGCATTGTTTTTTAATCTCGTGGAATATCAGCCGATAAGTCTGCTACAACATATGAAAATGCTGCCCAAAATGCGGCACAGTTAATAACGTCTTCTTTATTCTGAACATCTAATGTATCAGCTTCAGAGTGATGATACCAATAGTAGCGGTCATTATCGTTCAATAACGAAACTCCAGGAACTCCTTTGTCAACAAAAAGTGATATATCCGATCCAACATTTGCGCTTTGTTTCAGAGTATCTACAGGTGTAAATAGTTTCAAGATTTCAGCAATTAAACATCGTGCATTTTTTGATGCTGCTACGTCCAACCCTAAAGGCTTAAAAGTACCTTCGTCAGATTCCATTATCAAATTTATATTATCGAGTTCATTTATGTGTCTTTTTAAATACGCCTGTGCTCCAATTAGACCCGGTTCTTCAGCTGTCCATAGTATAGCTCGAATAGTTCTTTTTGGTTTAACCACTAATCGATTTAGTACTACAGGTACAAACCAACTGATGATCATACCGCCACCATCATCCATAGCTCCTTGTCCTACATCCCAACTATCAATATGACCGGAGACAATAACAGTTTTTGTAGGTTTTTCATTACCTTTAAGATCAACCACTATATTTCGAGAGGTCTTCTTGTCAAGTGTGCTAAACATTTTTAAGTTTAGAACTACAGTTTCACCTTGATCGTACAATCTCTTTAGTAAGCTAGCATCTTCAAGCGTAATGGCTCCTGTTGGTATTTTTGTAATGTTATCATTGTATTGTTGGGAACCAGTATGGGGAGTGTATAAAGAAAATGGTGTAATACTTCTAATTAAGGCAGCTGCGGCTCCTTTCTTTGCAGCTTTTGTAGCACTTAGGACTCTATATATAACAGTATCTCCGTAAGTTACGAAATGAGCGTTGAATAAAATAATTTTATCTTTTACAACATCCGGATGAATTTTATCAAATTCTGCAAAGTTGTTAACGACTAGTAGTTCTGCTGAGATCCCTGTAGGAGGAGTAGGTATATTTGGAGCCAGGCCTAGTACGGCAATGTTCTTTTTGCGTGGCTGTAGCATGGTTATAGATTCGGAACCGCGCACCCAATGAGGTACCTGAAAATCAGTATTAGGTTGGGTAAAACACTTGCCACACATTTGGGTTAACAGATTAAGTTCAGTTAAATATCTGTACCTCTACTTCTTCAGTTGTTACATCGGTGACCCCGTATTCATGTGTCAGATTTATCATGTGATCTATGGCCTTTTCCAATACATCGCTACCAGATACACGCGCACCAAATTTGTCGATGAACTGAGTGTATCTAGAAGTTAAAAAATGTAATTGAGGAATAAATGAGGATAGAGGTAATTATTTAAAAATAAGTGGAAATTATTATTTTATCAAAAACATAAGTTCGCACCGAATATATTTTATTCTAGTCACAGTAGGTTACAAAATATAGCAATTTTATACACTAAAAATGCATTTTAGTTTTATACATACATAGTATCGTAGACAAAGTTTAATAACCCTTACCTTGCATACATTTTATCTCCTATGTCAGTACTTGTGATTTCTCTTATAATATGTTGCGTTATGTTTTTGTAATGTTTTATTTCCTTAATCAAATTGGAATTCAGATCGCATTCATCGAATCGCTTTATTACCGACATTGTATTTACACATTTTCTGCAGTACACTAACTGTATAATAACAAATACAAATAACTTTAGATTCATTATTCAATCCACACGCCTCAAGTATCTCACTAATACTGATGATATTATCTGGTTCACTTTATCGATGTCCACTGAATTTAAGACTGTTATAGCGTCTGTCTAATTAGCTTGAGGTCATCGAGTAGTCGACAACCGTCATTCTCATATTGTTTAGTCGGAACTTCTTCTTTTATCTTATTAAATATTCTCTTACTTGTAAGTGGGTGGATTTATTTTATCCGTATGAATAAAAATGTTTTTTTCTTTTTCTCTTCCATTACTTCATTTTAAACTGGCATAGTCTACGCCAGGGCCCTGTAAAAACCTATGTTTTATGTAATCGATTAAAGAATCGTAATGAAATTTCGCGTCGTTAAAATTTGATAACTTTAGAGTAACGCTTCAAGAGGTAAATTGCTTGCTCGAATCGAAAGGTGTTCATAAAAGGAGCACAGATTTAAAAGCCATCTCATGGAAAGTAGTAACTTCAAACTATAAATGGCCTGTAACTTTTTATCCATTATTCATCAATGATAGGATTTGTTTGAAACAAACTGAAAATAAATATAGATATTGTTTTATTGAAATATAAGTTTTTGGTGTTCCTTTTCCACATTTTTTTTGTTGTAACATAGAATTATTTTCTCATTATTATTATTGTAATGATTTTATATCTATAATACTCGATGTCATAATAATTTGTGTGATGATGTGTACGTAACGATGCGAAACAGAAATATCATATCTGGCTTAATAGAAAAAATATATTCATATTTAAGTCACGTTCAATGGAATTTTCGTCACACCGTTCAAGATGGAAGCGTGACAAAATTACAGATATCAGATTCTTTGTTCACATTAGGTTATTATTTTTTGAACATCCCTATATTTTGTTGATTGTGATGTTAACAAGATTTCATTTATTAACTCTATAAAAGCATAATTTAATATCAAATTCTCTTTATTCTACATGATGAGCGAAATAATGTTTCCAATTCTCTTCATGTTTCATAATTCTTTTTCAATTTTACTTTATACTGTAAAAATTACTTCGTAAAATGTGATTAAAAATGATATGTACTCAATAATTTTATAGACTTAAAATTATTGTTTTGACTTATTTGTATTAAATTAATTAATTGAATACATTTGGATACTGCAATTATTTTATTAATGTATCGTGGTTTTTCCTACCAAGCTCTTTTCTTTATCCCTTTTAATTTTCGATTAGTATATATTAACGTTGAAAATCTTATTTGGTTTATGACGTTGAGAGAAATTTAAAGAATAAACGAAATATATTTGGCAATAGTTTTTCTATAGAAGTGCATACACTTCTATAATGCAAAGACGCACTCAGCGAAAAATTTTCAAATTACCTCAACTTGCTCGTCACGTTTGGTCCAGATATAAATACATATTAGGCTTCATTTCACCTTGGTAATTTTTGAGGTTCCAACTCTGGTACAGGAAAAATATAAATAACCCTTATAATATAATATCCCATCCTGCCAGTCTGTTTATAATGCAAAGTGCGTCTGAGAAATGTTTATCATTGTTCAAGAGTCGGTGAAAGCGAATGAGATCCCTCGATGGTACTCGAAGACTGTTCTCCGGATTTCGCCCACGACTCGTATTCATCTTACTGTTTTTGCAAGACAAAGTTGTAAATTATATTTATTTCTCTATATCAAATTGTTTGTAGGTTTTGCACGGACTCGGGGTAATATTTTATGGACTTAAAGCGAAGTAAAAACAAAAATCACGCCGCTAACAAGAAAATTGAAGATAGTTATAAAATAGAAGCAGTTTACCCGCAAAAAGGTTCTTGCCGAAGTTTACGATCATTACGTGACCCAAAAATACTATTCGCGAGAGGCAGGGAAATAATAAAGGGGAGTCGTAACGAATTCAAATGGGATGCTCATTCATTATCCACTTACGGAAATTTTCGCTGGCAATTATCTCGCAAATTGTACTCCCAAGTGAAATATGGATGTTCCTTATAATGAACTAATGAGTTTAGTATACGACACCTGCGTAACCAATTTAAAGTTGTCGGGATAAGTCAACCCCGGGCATATTCTGTATATTAGTTTTATATAAGATTTATGCGTAGTTATATAATAGTATCTGTTAAAACGTTAGACAACACCAAGACGGTTATATATTTTTTTTATCTTAAATTTCACAGACGTATAGGATAACGACGTTATTAATATAAAGAGAGTTGTCAGTGCGTTCTAGATGTCGGAAGAACTAAATATGTTTCGAACCGATAAGAATTTGAAGTCGGATGGATCAAGCGAATTGACATGTTTCGTCTTAGTTAAGAAAATCATAAAAAGTTCATTCGGATGTCGACAGGTTGCAGTGACAGTTTAGTATCGTAAAAAGACTTGGAAAGTATAACTGTTGCATATACGAGTATATAACTTTCATTTGTTTATTAACACTTACAATAAAGTCTTCTTTAGAAATTTATTTTATATTTTAGCCACATATAGATTACGATTTGCAATACCATTTCATCTGCATATTAAACGACCTATTGTGCATAGAATGGAGAGAATAAATGGAGGGTAAAAGAAGTCATCCAAACGTGCGCAGGGTACAATGGGACAATCTATAATGAATCGTTTCAAACGAACAGTGCGCGGGAAACGGAAGTGCACGATTCGTTTCAATGAATGGAATCGATGTTGAATTGCATCTATTGTGTTTGACGAGGTGGAGGTTCTATTGGATGTAAAATAAAATTTGAAATATGACGAGAAATTCATTAAGTTAAAATTTGTGTTACAAATGTTTTAAACAGATAATATATGATTTAAAGTCAATCTTATAAAGTTCACATTTTTATATTATATATTATTTTGTAGCCGTAATTTGCGAGACGTTATAAAATATGTAAAAATATACTAATAAAAGAAAATAAAATCAAAAGTAGGAGTAGAATAATCCACTAATCCCACATAATTTAAAGTGCGTATTCACTATGGGAAAGAAAATGAATGTCTGTACATGTACAAGATACTATAGCGTAATCTTTGTTCAGTCGATTGACGCGAACAATGTGTGGGGAAGTGCGCTATTGGCATTATGTACCGTGCTGCCGTTATGTTATAGGGGATGTATCGCCAAACATCCCTTACCATGGAAAGCTCATTTCACTGTCGTATCGAAACGAAATATCTTACAGATATAGAAACTACTCCAAAACTCACCATTTACTTAAAACTTATATTACGTAAAAGCTATACACACAATAACGTCAATACTCTGTTTTTTTTAAACTAAGTAAACTATTTAAATGAAAGTACTAATCTGTAAAGGAGCACCTGGATTTCGATAAATGGTCTCTAAAATTAAATTAAAATTGCAGGGGTTGCTCATTTCTAAACTTTATCATTAGGTTCTCATTACCAACAAAATGTATGTCTGTATAAAACTAATTCCAATGTTACGTCAGGAGTTTTGAAACTACTAGCCTGTATTACATTCATAAAGCTATGTATCTGGAAAATCGAAATGATTGAGGCCATGCAATCTCTTAAAAGCATTGAGTTCGCTTTGCTCAATATTTATCACAACATTGACGTCACGGAGTTTGAAAAAAAATGTATAAATTTATATAATTCATTATACATTTTTAAAGTGCTGAGCGTCATTAACATGATGTTTTTTTTATAAGGAAAATGTTCTGCTGTTATCTTAGAAAACTCGGGAAGATCCATCTTCGCGGTCGCTCAAGTTGATTGAAATCACGAAGAGTGCTTTATGCTCTAATTTGTTTGTAAAGAGCGTCACAAAAGGTTCACAACCGGGTAATCTTTTATCCGACTTATTGTTGCAAGTATGGATTAAGATTATAAATTTTTAAATAGATAGGTACACTGGCCTCAGTCTAGTACTGTAGGGTACGTGTTAGCTAAACCGGAGCAAGACAAACGGAGCACATTTGTTTGATCGGTCTCTTGATGTTTTTTTCTTAATTGTGTAACAGAGTTGTATTTGTCAATGTTTAATTAGTAAATAAGAAATAATAGATTAAAACAAACGATTTTATGCAACTGGCGACATCTATTTCAACAGTCTGTACAAATTCTATTTCGTTAATTCTCATCAAACGTATAGTTGGGAAGTTGTACAGGAGAATTAACACAGCTATTAAGTTTCTGACAGTATTTTTGAGTATAAATATATTTATTCCAACTTGTGGAATAAAACCTTCTATTTTGTCCTATTGATAGATACAAAATTGTTTATTATGAAACCATTGGCTATATCTACATACTTACCATTCACGAGATAAGCGACAAGATCGTAATGTAGCCTCTAATCTATCAATACATATACTGGTACATTTTGACGTTAAGGATAACGATCTGATAACGATGTACTTTCTTTGAACGGGCGCGACACAAAATATATCGTTAAGATCCCTTCCATTGATAAGTGAATAATGCCGACATGTATTCAAATGAGCCGTAGGTTGGAGTATTTCTTGCGAGAACACTTTTGTTAGGGTTTATATATTATTATGCGTAACTTAGACGTATTTTTATTAGTCCCTTTGTTTTGGTGACGGGGGACCTTCAAAAGGTTCCGTGATGCCTTGGGAGAGACAACACGTTATATATGATTTTTACCCAATAAAACACGTATGTGGTCTTCCTCGGCATTATTCAGAGGACTTCGTATCTACGAAGTAATCCACCGTTGTCCTCATGACGCTTTGCCTTGAGTTTACTCGCTACGAATGAGGCATATATATGTCTTATCCCACATCTTTTGATTTTTACGGTGGCACGGGGTCATATACACCGTTCTCCCTCCCGGGGTCGCTGGCTGGACGGTCAGTACTCCCACCTGACAGAGTCCCATATGCGACAATATTGCAGCACAGAATTTGAACATCATTTGCGTAATTATTGCCTATAATTATTATGTGTAAATATCAAACGTTTTATAATTCATTATGTTTGTGCAAGTCCTACCGTTACAATTATTATAGTTGTTAATTAGTAATACTAGTAAACAATTAGTTTGCGGGAATGAACATTATATTTTAACGAGCACTGCTATAACTTTAAGTACCTAACAACAGATTATTTTATATGAAATATAGATTTGTGTTCTGTACGGGTTCATAATATTATTATGTTTGAATTTTTTTTTGTAAACGGTTACAAATACAGTCATGTCTATAATTGGACACAAAAGTGAACAGTTCACTTTTTCCACCAATAAGATCTGAGGCTATATCCTTTGAATGACATCCTTATTCTACGCCGCATCACTTTCTGGTTGGATCCGAGCATTATATTGTCGATGCGTGTCTAGCACGCGCGCAGTTCACTCGTTCTCCCATTTCGATAACAAAGAGTTATGTTTCTGTCAACAGCAAACTATTGTTTGTTTTTAATAATCTATCTGTGTATATCGACGGTTCAAAGTGCTCCGAAAAAACAACGCGATTACTCAGAACTGCGGTCTTGTAGTGTCGGTGATCTAGCGGAAGAAATTGCTTCCTATCACACGGTAGTAACGGATATAATCGATTATGTTGTATCTGGACCGTTCAAAGGGCGAACGTATGACGAGTAAGTGATTTTTGTTTCAATAAAAGGTTTGTTTTTGAATAAACTCAAAAATGTTCTTCAGTGAAATGTCTCTTATGTGATAATTTTGTGAGTTTATGCGACTATAAGACGAATATTTTTTTTATTTTTGTACTATTTTTTAATTTTATATTGAATTATAAACACAAAAACAATAATAATGTTGACATATGTAACAGAATAGATCGGAACTGAACTAATGCGTAGTCAATTTATTCAAATATTTATATAAAAACTTGAAATGTACTAAAGCTACCAATCTACTTACCTTGAAACAGGGCTTTAAACAGAATTAATTTATTCATTTATTTCTTGTGGATGATAAGATAAAGTCTGTTAGAGCATTATCTGGTCCATAAGAGCTCAGTGTCTGATCGGAAATATCTCGAGTAGCCGAATACAGATATATTCGACAGTTGACGATATTTTCGTTTGATAAGATATACTCATAGTAAAAGGGCTTCGTCTTATCACAGCATCACAATATAGCGTAGGCACGCGCAGGAAAATGATTTCGTTTGCCCAAATTCTTACAAGCTTTTTTGTAATAAGTGTGTGTGAGGCGAAATTCCTGGCGAAAGATTCAAATTCTTGCCGGGCGTTGTTAGGAGATGAGTTGGTAAACGAGATTGCCGCATACGACGACGTAAAAAATGATATACTCAAATACGTTTTGGAAGGAGACTTCAAAGGCAAAACCTATGACGAGTAAGTGGTCCTTTGGCACGGCTTGTGCATGTTTGAATTGTGTTTATGTTGTTAGTTGGTTAAAAATATCAATTTACTTGCCCGATTGCCAAAGCATGAGCGAAGAGAGGCATTGTAACTTACATATTTATAAACTTAAATGCTGTTATCTTATCTTGGTTTTATTGATTGAAATTTTTTCATAAAATTTCAGTCATTGGTGACATGTTTTTATACAACTAAAACTATCATATAAAAGACAAAATAAAGCACAGTTCATTCCATGGGCAAAGCAATTTTACTATAAACCATATGCGAATTACTAAATTGGTTAGTCGTGTTGAAATTTATTTATTTTAAGGTTTGTACGATTTTCAGATTGGCAAAGTTCGTGGACACGTTCGGCGCAAGGCCGTCCGGGTCGGAAGTGCTGGAACGTTCCATTGATTATATGATCCAGCTCTCTCGGGACGAGGAGATACACGACATCGTTACTGAGGAGTTAGAGGTAATTCCGTTATCGATCTATCGACCTCCATGACATGATTCAACTTGCAAGTAACAGACTTAAGAAATTAATCTTAGCGACGTTAAAAAATGTTAATCATTGTGTTCAAATATTTTACAGAGTAATTTCAAATTACATATATTGGTCTCTCTCATTGTTTTATTCGCGTGAAATTCTATACATAATATACTGTATTACAAAATATTTGTTATATTTTCAAGGCTATTTTTAAAAGCTATACAAAGAGACATGAGACATAGACATACTTAGGTTACTTAGGTTAGGTTATGTACTTATATTTTGCCATCATTATTTGATGTTTAAAATGACTGAATAATAAACAAATATTTTAGGTTCCGCATTGGGTAAGAGGAACAGAGAAGATAATTATGTTGGAACCAAGGGTCAAAAATATAGCTCTTTTGGGTCTCGGAAGGAGTGTCAGTGCACCACCTGAAGGAATTACAGCGGAAGTGATCATTTTTAGTAACTTCTCAGCTTTAGACGCAGCTTCTGATGAGGATATTAAAGGAAAAATTGTTCTATATGATCCCGTATTTACTACTTATAGTGAAACGGTAACTGTTAGGTCATTAGGAGCGACGAAAGCAGCAGAAAAAGGAGCTGTTGCTTCTCTAATACGTTCGATTGCTCCTTTCTCTATTAACTCACCTCATACAGGATCACAGTCCTACGCAGACGATATTACCAAGATACCGACTGCCGCTATCTCACTTGAAGATGCCGATATGATGAGACGATTCCAAAATCGTGGGGTCAAAGTTATTCTGAATATAAAGATGTCCTCGACCTTCGATACGAAACTTTCTAGGAATACCATTATTGATTTAAAAGGAACTGAATATCCAGAAAAACATGTAATTGTTTCCGGTCACATTGACAGTTGGGACGTTGGACAGGGTGCTATGGATGATGGCGGCGGTCTATTTGTTAGTTGGGCAGTACCGGTTATTCTTAAACGTCTTAATTTGAGACCTAAACGGACAATAAAAACAATTTTCTGGACTGCTGAAGAGTTAGGCCTAGTCGGAGCACGCGCATATGAAGAGTTGCATAGAAATAATAGCCACAATATAAATTTTATTATGGAATCAGATGAAGGGACGTTTGCTCCTCTTGGCTTGATAGTCGGAGGAACTCAAGAAGCTCGATGCATTGTTGCAGAAGTTTTGAAAATATTTGAATCAATAAATGCTTCAACGTTAATAGAGGCTGATAGCCCTGGATCTGACATTTCTGTCATAATCGATACCGGGGTACCAGGAGCTAGTCTTTATAACGCAAACGAACGTTACTTTTGGTTTCACCATACTGAAGGAGACACAATGAATGTCGAAAGTCCGGAGGAACTTGATTTAGGAGCTGCTTTTTGGACAGCGGTTGCATATATTATAGCTGATATATCTGTGGATATTCCGCGATAAAAATAATTGGATAAACGAAATTAATGTTCTTATAATATGTGTATTAATTTGTTCTGAAGAATAATTTTTTTATAATTCTTTTTTCATTATATTAAAGTCTTTTTTATAATAATGATACATTTTGAAATACTTTGTTTTAAGTAAAACAATAAGGATAAGGTGAGTAATCTTTTTATCAAAAAGGATCCTCTTTTCTAGGATCGAAGCTGCAGAGGGCGGGAAGAGGAGTATTATTAAGATATTTTTTGCGACATCCCGGGAAGAATTTTCTTTACTGAATGCGATCCACCTTTCGATAAAGATCCTAAATTATGTTATCGTTTCACGGCCATTGTAATAAAAGTAAGACTCTCGTCCTTCACTGAGAAAGCAGTGTTATATGAAGTAAAAATATTCACCCTTCTTACTCAATTGATTTTAGGATATTTAAATACAATTTAGTAAAAACCTTTTATCATTCTATATATTACATGAAAAACTTTCTCACTTATGTTGTTTTCGTTATTATGATTGGATGTACTCTTACTGAGTGTACTCGTAGATTTCAAATTATACAGTCTTATGGATTGATAAAAATAATCTGATAGTAAAACAGCCAGATATAACCTACCGTAAAGTAAGTTAACGAGCTAGTTAAATAGAGCACTGAATTCGTTTAAAAACATCCCGGCATGTAATTACAAAAGTTTGCCGCATTATTATCAAACTTTGAACTGGGTTAAACATGTAACGACTTAGTTCTTTCACGTAATGAATTTCCACCGCGATAACGTCGTCCGTGTAAACAGCTTTGAAACTTGTGTAATGTTTTGTAATAATTGAGCGGAGGGCAGTGTAATTTGTTAACTTACAGATAATTGAAGGGGCGATTTGTTTTGCGTTGACGTTTCTGACAGTGCGTTTAATCAATCAAATTGAAGGGCAAACAGACTTGTGGGCAATTTGCAAGTGAATAATTTATAATACAACAAAAGAAAAGTGCTAACTACGCTTTTCTATTCAAATTGACAAAGACAGAGGAAGGCTGGGGTAGAAAAGATGGAAACAACATTCTTGTTTTTTTTTTTTAATCTTTTACGCCGAAACTTACTTGTGTTACACGATAGAAATGATTGCAATAAATCTTACGACGAGTGACATTTAGCTTTTGCTACAGCTAATTTCCGGAACTTGAAGTCGGTGGTACAATTTTTTTAAAGCCTGCTTATTTTCAGAGCATCATAAACAAAATATTATATATTCTTTGAATATTGGTTCTGGTAGCGTTGCGTTCTTCGAGTCTGTTTTTATTAAATCGTTAGCTATACATCGCAAATTAGTATGATTATTTTTTTATCAAGATAAAGAGCCCAGCCTTAGCCATGTCAGGCTTGCGTATATGCCGGACATTACATGGCTACGTGATACTAACATCTAATTGAACTATTCGTCACTCCGCGGAAATTTGTTACAATTTCACCATAAATTTCTCGGGGGCATTTACGAGGTTTTCCTAAGCAAACACTTTATCACCCAACGAGCGTTAAGCAATTAGTACTCTAGTAAGCAAGGCAGGTGAAATTTTAATGTTATTTAGTTAGTCCAGTTCAAACTATTTTGTTACTTTACAAATGTAAGTGCGATTTTTTGATCTATTCATTGTCAGGTCAATGTAAGCAAAACATCATTCTATATATATTTAAAAATTTAATATACATTTATTATATACTTGTTATATGAAGCTCATTAGCTATACATGATGTAATATAAGACTCATTTGCTGACTTCTTTAAAAATAAAAATTTTGGATTACTATACAAGATTTGAACATACTTTGATATTGTATTGATTTGATATCGTATTGTTTGAGCACTTTCACCACATCAGATTTTTGGTAAGTATAGCCTAAACTTTGTTCTCTGGCCCCGTAGTTCTCAAAGTTTTTATATCAAGGACCACTTTTAAAATTTTTAGAATAATAAAATACGAAAAGACAACGAAATGAAATAAAAAACAGAACGAAGAATATGAAAAAGACTGAAATATTGCATATTTTATAAGAATCATGTTTAAAGTTAGCAGAGTAATTGTACGAGTAGACTCCAGGCACGTTCGCATTTCATGCACCGGTAACGGGATCCCAGTTTAAGTATCCCCGATCTAGCCCTTTGCTTCAAGACATGTAGAGACGACAACATATTTCGTTTTATCTTGGTGTAGCTTGATCCTTTTAGATAAGGATCGTCTGCCACTAAGTCCTAAATGCATAGTGTAATACCTAATCTTCTATGCGATATTTTCTTTATGAAAAAGGTAATTTTCGCCCTCGATATGGGTTGATTATTATTTTAAATTACCGCAACGAATTTGATACAAAATCACATAATCTGATGTACCATGTGATAATGGAGAATAATGAAAAACACTTGGTTAATTATGAAAACGAGTCTCTTGAATAGTTTACGACCGAGTAAGTACTATGTGTGACCTTTGATACTTGAGAGACCATCTTAATTGAAATCAACCTCTCGGTATTCTAATTTGACCAGAGACTGCTGAATTTTGTTTCAAAGTAGAAAAATAATGTCGTCAATACAAATTCAACAACAAAACATTGCGTTGCTGCGAAACAGATCTTCATAAATATTTCATGAGGTGTGTATTGGATTCTTATTGTAGGAGAATCTCCGCCAGAATTGCGATTTCCCGCACTCGTGACTAGAGCAATCTGTATGAGACCGCTCGTAAATTTAGAATTCATAAGAGCCGTGTCAATACCTGTTTAGAATGCGAATGACAAATAATTTATATACAAGAATTTCAATATTTTTTTCTTTCAGTGTTATTCAATTTGTAACATTGTGACAAATCTAGTAATAAAATAACCAAAAAGCTAATAGGTAAACAGTAGTAAAGTGGTAGTAAAACACATACAAAACATACTAGACTGATCATAATTTGTATAATAATTTGTGAAATGTTTTTTGAAAATAAATGTTGAATGTAAAAATAGAATATGTTAGAAAGAGAAAAATAAAAAAGGAGGATGCTACGAAAGATAAGGTGAAATCATGTGCAGTTTTGGCATTTTGTGGGCCTCGATAGATACTTTGTTTTTAAGAGCAGGATATCGTGGATAAATAAAAGCATCAGATCATCAAAGCCGCTCCAAAAATAATTTAAAGCAAACAAATTACAATTTAAATGCCACAACAAAGTTGCAAGTCACAAGATAAATATTATTTTCTTACAACAATATTGCCGCTTGGAAACACAAGTCAAAAGCTTGGGTACTTCTTTGGAAATTTTAATCTGATGTCATTGAATATTCAATATCTTGGTTGCGAAAAGTTTAGGGACAAAGTTGTACTATGGATGATAATTTTAAGAACATTGAGTGCTTAAGGACAACTACATATAAATGTAGTAAAAATGAAAAAGACCGTTTTGCAAAATGAATCAATCTTAAAACCTGATGCATAGGTATTCTGTCATTCAATTGTCAATTGTTATTAACCGTGTTTTGGTTAGATGTCAAGGAGTTGACAAGGCGACCATCTTCAAGTAGGTCACGGCTATTAAATACTGTCTGCAGTCATACTCAAATATGTAACAGTTTCATCTCCAGCAATCCGCACAGGAGCGGGTAGTGGAATATACTCCAGTAATCCCGCACTTGTGACCGAGTTGAACATTTGAACGTTTGATTTTCAATATGTATTTAATGAGGAAAGGATTTGCTGACCAGCGAGGATATTTTCATAATTAATGCGGGTAACATTCCAATCCTTCTATAGGATGATTAAACTGATCCTAAGTGTTTTGTACAGCATCTGTTTATTGACTGTTGAGATTCGTTGACAAGAATCACATCGCTCAGCGGCGGGGCCGCTTCTACAACGCGAACCTTAGGCTGAAAGCCCATCCACCAGTAATGTGTCTGTGATACACCTGGCTCATGAGGCACTTTGTATGTTTCACGTACGAGTGACTCTCATTTAAAGCTTAGGGACGTCGGTAATTTGGCCGTAGTCAGACACACTCGACTTTCGTTTCCATTTCAGTTTATATTCTCTTAAAGCCTTTTGAAAGCATTCACTAGACTTAATGGTTCCAGAATGCTAATAGACTATTCAAATCAGTTCTCGAATGCGGATTTGCGGGATTTCCAACGAGCAGTAATAAGTGGATATCGGAATGGAGTGGATGTGCTAGCACCCTGTTCTGTATGATTAAAATTTCGCCAGTCATTTTAATTTCACATAAAAAAGTACATTATAATATTCGCAATGATTCGTTAAGAGTAAAAAAGATTTATCGATTATTAATTATGTACTATCAACATGGACTTCTAAAAAGGCCTTTCAATATTACTTTTATGTTGAAAAAAATGTTCCGATTCAATGAAAACAAAGGGTACAAGATATTACATGGGTGGCCGTTTCGAAACAGGTACATGAAACTGCTAGATTCGTTGTCACTGATCAAGATTGTTGACGATATACTTCGGTATTTAATACTATTTTTCGTATGTATATATATGAGTATAAAAAGTTCAAATATTTTCTTGTTTACGCTGATGGTACTCGTAAAGTTCGAATAGACTATACTTTTTACGCTATATGTAAAAAAAATGCATGAATGAATTTGTATACTCATCTTGTTAAAATATGGTGTATAAAAATAACATTCTAGAAGTCTCTTAATAATTACATTACAGGCCGAATAAGGCGCGTTGAAAAAAAACATTCGAATTACGTTAAATTGACAAATGCCAAAAGTTTCCGTTAAATAAACAACCACTAAAGTGTATTACGTTTGGCAAGAACGAGGCCAGGTAAATTGTGAAGTTCGGCACATTGTGCGTGGGCATGGTAATATTGTGTTTTTCGAGGGTGCCGCATTGTTAGTCGCTACAAATACAATCCCTAACTGAATTGAAATCTTTCAAAGGTTTTCGGTTCGTCCAAAAATAGAACGCACGCGTAACTATACAAGAACATTGTCGCCGAGTCGTACCTACTCGCAACTTGAAGCGAACTTCGTCAAAATCCTTTTTATGTCGGGGAATCTTAAATATTAGTGAAGTATCATCCGCAAATATTTAATTAAACATAATTC
>DWUN01001707.1:0-15721 GCA_018249975.1 Passova gellias | reverse complement strand
CGTAATGTAAAGGTATCGTATTCTCGATACCGTAACATTTACAACTCTGGTAAAGTTCGTGCTCGGGCTACTGATCTTAGATGCGATATCGTATTGTAATCGCACCCTCCATGAACAAGGAGACTATATAATACGGGCGAGTAGGTATACACCAGTTATGCGCATTCAAACTTGATCGTTCCTTAACTACTATCAAAGTTCGATCGAAAAACGTATAAAAAAAGACAAGGTGGGTACGCGGCCCGAAATAGATTTGAACGCTAAGCAAAAAGACATAATAAATATCTCAAAGCGTTAATGCTAAGCGAGACCTTATTTGCATTCGACGAAAGAGCGCAAGGCGAGTTGGGGCTTCGGGCCGGGTTTTAGGGCCCTCGGCCGGCGATCAGCGCGGTCTCGGAATAATCGGGCGCGCCTCCCCTCGCCGCGGTCGTTCACACAATCGACGCGACGAACGGCACGAGGGCTCTACCTACGCACGACGACTCCACACAAAGCATCCACCCGTACCCAACAACCCTCGCGCGACCGCTGCACTACTCTATCGTCGCGTGACGCTACAGAAGAGACGACCTTAAAACGTCCGGCGGAAGGTCCAGTTTTTGAACGACACCGATCACGCAAGCGCCGCTCGCGTTACGATAAACGAACGTCGCCGCAACAAATCAAATCGGAACGAAACGTACAGTGATAAAGCGCAAATTTGACCGCGGCCGTACTAGGCGCAACGTGCATTCGATCGCTGAATGTACGAGTATTGAAAATCACTCTTATGTCTTTCGTTCACGGTCGAATACGCTGCGCAGATCGACACAAACACCATGTGTTTACAGAGGGAACTAGTTATTGTAGATTAGAAATACCGGACCGCCTAACTTTGGAGCACATGTTGTAAACTTTTGCCGAAGCGTCAGTCGTCGCACGCGGTTCAACGCTAACTTCGACAGAGTAATGGATATCGAGGGGATATCTTCGCAATGAAATCAAAAATTATTCTAATACAATTGCAATAAAAACTATTTTGTAATTAAACTAGAGATTTAGCTCAAGTTTTAACGCGGTGCTCGATTTCGGTGATTGTAAAGAGTGCGCTCGAGGATACGATAGCAGAGTTGGGAACCAGTATAATTGCTTGTGTACAACGCTTCGCTTATCCGCTAACAATGCGGTTAAGGACTGGCCAATAACGAAATAACGGGTTCATTCATTTTTTTTAATCAATTATATTTCAGTGACAATCATTAAGAAGCGTTCAACGGACATAAATTTATTTACTGTGAAACATATTTTTAATTTTTTTTTTTTTTTTACAGGCGTGATGTTACGTTTTATATTTTTCATAAGTACCTTCTATAAAATCAAGAATGGTGACAAGATATTTCATGTTAAAATTGAATTGTAATAAATAAACAATTAGAGCAATTAAGGGCTTCAAATATTTTAAAAATAAAGTATAATTTAGTTATTGATTATTGTAATTATTATAGTTGTAACGGAGTAATTAAAAAAAATATTAGGCTATCAGTGACAATGACATCTACATTAGCTTCCATTCAAAGTACAAGACAACTACATAAAAATTCTTAACATGGTCAACATAGTGATGGGTTAACCTTGGCCAATTAAATTACCATTATTTATAATACAGGCCACGGGTAAAGGTAAAGAAAGAGTTTGCTTTAAACCAAAGCACGAGGGAGAGAGAGATAAAGTGAGAAATTATTTTAAACTATTTGTTAATACTAAGCATCTTGAGTTAGAACAATCCAATTTAAAATGAAATTATACAAATACGAATATCAAATTTCTATGCAATATTTTAGTTTTGTTGTGTAGCATTGTTTGCAAATGTTTTACAATTATTTATATTAAAAATTTTGTGGAGTGATTGGTGTAAATATTTTTTTTTATATTAAGTACCATTAGTTATCGATTGAAATCCAATTTGTTGATGTGTTGTCTGTATTAACACATCTATCATTTAGAAATATTAATGAACTAGTACAATTATCATCATTATATAGGTAATTGTATATTATAGGAAACAAAATTACAGATGGAAGAAACACATATGTGGATTTTCCTATAACATGCACTATATATGGTGAAAGTTAACATTGAATATGTATGTTCAATACTAAAACTGAAGTTAAATCTACTATCTACTTTTCAAATTCACCAAATCATCATTTCCTCTCTATTAGTAATAATACTGGATTGGGATCACATTAAACCTATAATAACAGTTTCAATACTAAATTTCATGGCCTTGATTTGAAGATTGACCATGAAATTTAGTATTGAAACTTCCCAACAAATAGTATCTAGCGCTCATATTGTGATGAATGTGAAAATAATTAGGTGAATGTAATTAAATAAACGTTGCAGTACTGGGTTGTAAATAATTAATAACTGAATTCTTGTTTTTGATTCTGCTATTAAACAATTTAGGACATGTTGGACTGTAAAATAGTTTAAAGAGAGAAGAATGTGTTTGTTTTTAAATGACTTACAAATATCTTAAACCTAACACTCAAACCAAGCAAATTATTTTAAAGTTCATGTGACCATAATCCTTGACATTAATTTAAAATTGTGTATAAAAAGAACAATTTCAAAAGTTATTGAATGAAAATATGTGTTTACTCTACCGAGTTCACGTGAATGTTTGAATGTACAATGTCAAGTAAGTTTAAAACTTTAATGACGCACGTTTTATAAAACTGTAGTATTTGTATTAAGTATTTGTAGTATTATCCAAACATGATGTATTGTTAAGAACCATTTATAAATTTTCAATTTAGGTACTCACCATACGACTCCGAAGGCACCATAGCCTATAGGGCGATCTGGCTGTACGTCCGTTGGGATGGCCGGCGTCTGGTAGTAGGGCGCCGCTGCCGCCAGGATGGCGCCCTGCGGCGCACTCTGCGTACCGCCCTGCATCAGCGACATGGACACACTCATGGAGACGCGAGAGTGCCGCGCGGGGCCGCTTACAGCCGCCATCCAACCGCTCCGCGGCCGCCGTCACCGCAGATTCATCACCCGCCGAACCTTCGGCCTCCACGCCCTGCCGCGATCACCAACCCTCGCCTCCCGGTGGACACACGACGCTATCACCGGCTACCTCTTTATTATTCATGCTCGAACGACTATGCGGGAATCACTCAATGCACACCACACGAAACGGGATCCACCTGTCAATTTCACCAGTTATTCCGAGTATGAACGAAATGTTTTTGCCCGTGAACGACGCCGCAATTTACTTTGAATCCAGTTTCAAACTATTCCGGACAAAGGATGACACCGTGATAAATTAAACCCGAGCGGCGCGTCAACGTCCACACAGTACGAGAATCGAGCGACACTGGCGATGGAAGGGAGAGGAAGCGGGGAGTGAGCAAGACAGAAAACAACAATGGCGACGACGCCATGAACAGCTGCTTCGCTGGAAGTTGGCTTGCTTGGATTTTATGCTAAGCAACGCGTTTTTACTTCAGTATATGAGTCAAAGAAACAGTCGATTAATTTGTACAATCGTAGACGTTTCTGTATAGAATTTTTATTTTTTATGTTATCTAAAAATATAACATTTAAGTACCTATATCTATAGATACCTATCTACTAATATGTACGTGGTATTCCAATTTACTTCCTTCTTTCCTATCTGCATTTAAGCTTTTCTTTGTAAGGTAACGAACTGTAAAGTTTGAATAACAAATTATTTAGAAATATATTAAGTACTTATATACTTACCAACATAAGTAGCAAATTAACATAGGTATCCCACTTAATATATAACCTAAAGTACTTACTAACCTACTAAACATGTAAATAGGTAGGTTGGGGTACTATTATAAATATATAAATTCCATGTTCCTGCTCATTTTGATTAGTCGACACATGCTTAATATTTATATTAGAAGGTACTTACATTAAAATTAACAAGCACTATATCTACCACCTATCCAAAATTATTATTAATAATAAGCATTTTGATTATATTAATACTTTATATATTATTCGATATCTTCATTACATAGAAAACTACCTAGCACGAACTTTCTTGGGATTCGAAAACTAAAGATGTAAATTGGGAGAATATAATTCTAACTTAGGTACTACATCGCTTATCAGACACTTGAAACAGCAATATTAATCCGATCTTTAGCAAGGACATCATAGTCGGAACAAGTAATCCTCATATTGTACCTATACCAGTTTAAACGTGGCGGTAAGCAAATTTTCACAAGCGTATCAATACGTCTTTCTGACATCAATTAGAAATTATTTGTCTTTTAGATAGGTATATGAGTTAGTCTTCTTTAATTCATTTGAATTTGAACTACACCATTTAATAAAAGGTATGAAATGCAAAACAAAAGAGATGTACAACAGCTTTTATTTAAATTTGGCAATAAACATCTGGCTCACCGCTTAAAAACAAATAAAATTGTAACTCCAGATGAGTCACCAACCTTGAACTAAATTGTTTTATAGAATTAAAATCAAACCAAGCTACAGATTGCGAGGTGGCGACAACGAGATCACAATTATTGAGTCTAAGTTTTTTCACAATTTGACAATATGTATACCTACATAGTGTCAGTGCGAATTACTGTGCGTCTCTCAATGAAACTAATTTCAAATCAGGAATGGTGAGGCAGTGTCTACCAATTAACAATTAATTTCTAGATTGACTTACTCTTAAATTGACTCCGGAATGCATATTGGCCGACAAATCAAATCTTTTGACATCAAAACATACTGTACCTGTAGAAAAATCTAACGATATTAAGATAACACTTTTGTGAAATGTGAAATGATTGATATTCTTGTATTCTATTAAATACGTGGATTGATATTCTTGAATTCTAAACTATCTATCTATCTATTCTAAACTATCGAAAATTTTAATAAAATGCATTCTACATTGTACATCTCAACTTTGATGCTCGATGCTTCGTTCGAAATCAAATATATATGCAATCAATGTGTATCCTATTATTGTGCAATTTACGGATTATAAAGATGACAAAAGATCAAATGATTACTTATTAATAAATATTAATAGAGTAATGAATTGAGCAATTCATAAAAACTCCTACTAAAGTTTTTAATAAAAAATTCAAATGTAAGTATACACGTAGCTATTATTTTTAAAGTTATTTATAGATCGGATTCATGGGTGTTGAGTGACAGTTTCGTTATATTTACACAAGTATTGAATGAGGCACACTGACAAGAGCAAGCCGATTCGTCCTGGGTTGTAGTAAAGACATTTTAACTATTCAAAAAAGTCAATAGAATACCACTCCAGTACATAATAAATGCGATGCGACGACTTTCTTTTTCCATCAAATGTATAAAGCTCCGAAATTGGAAGCATTGATTTGTTCTGGCATATTATATTTGTTAAAAAGAATTAAGAATGTCTAAAAATTTTGTAAACCTTAGAAAACGTGCAATTGGCGGCTACAAATTAGGCAAAATATCATTATCTCTATACCAGCACGTCAAGTCCCTAACGGGGTAGGCAGGGAGCACTTAGTGTCAAATATCTTTACAAACCTCACGTAGAGCACACTATAATCCAAGCCCACTATGGACTACGGAATCATACAAAAATGGAACTGCTTGCTGAATAGTTTCCTGAATCTAATCTCAAACTAGGCAGAGACCAGAGAACTGACAATCTAGTAGTTTGTCAGTTTGTATTTACATATATACGTACAACGTAATTTTATGTCCAAACACAGATTATAATTGTGTTCATAACACAAATATTTGTCTTGGCTGGGAATCCAACCTAGAAGCCGCTTTGCTATCAAACTTTTTGCATCGCTTTCGTTACATTTTTCGTTGGACGGAAACCTTAAGACAATCGTGCAAAATAGAATTGATATATTTTGGTATCAGGCCACGAGTCACTGGGTCGCTGCATTACGATAAGTAGGGATAACAATAAAAGGCACATTAATAAATATCAATTATTTTATCACAGAGAATCACATTGTGTTATACAACATAATATTTACGTGTCTAGTACAAAATATTCCTTATGATGATCCATGTTTTAAGTATAATATAATATATATTATTATGAAATAGCTAAACAATTATCGATGAAAATGGGTATACCGCTACAAAATACTATTATCGTTTGACGTATCATTCGATTTTTAAATATGGCGGGCGCAGGTGACAGATTACTCAGGACTGATTTATCAAAAAAAAACATGCTGAGTAGGAGATTAAGGAGAAGATCATAAATAACATGAATTTCTACGAAAACTTAATTAACATCGCACCTATACGTTGTACTACTTTTCATTGACGTTTTTATTGCATGAATGTTTGAGAAATAGCAATGATAATTTGTTACGCTTTAAATACATGTTCGAACATCTATCTAAACAGGATTTGAGTCTTACATCGATTCTGTGAACTCAGATATTTTTATCGATATACACGTAATAATTTATTATCGATTTTATCGTCTTGGTAAATAAATCGATATATCAATCCTGTATCGATTTGATGATGCTGTATAAATATCGAAAGCTCAAGATACAGTGTGGTGAATTGTTGCTCCTCCACAGGTGTTACTGCTAAACGTAAGAATACAATTTCATGTCAACGAATCCATCTACAGGTTGTTCTCAAACATGCATGATGTATTTTCGTAACTTATATTTTTTGTTTTATTTTCCAAGATCACGTTAAAGTTAAGGAACCTACAAATTAATCACGACCGGTATCTGTTGCTCTTGTTATTAGGTTGAATAAATTATAAATAAGTCCATTAATCCGTCATCTGCGTCTTATATCAATAAAAATAGGATATGATACATAAAAATATATTATGTACTTATAAAACAATTGCACTAAGATGATATTAATAACAAAACATAAATTTTCTTCACATAATTAATAAATAATTTCAATATGAACTAGAGGTTAACACAACATTAAAATATTGAAAGAATGAGACTAAAAAAAGCTTATTTAATAATATTTGTTTAGGAGAAAAAAGGAGAGTTTGGTTTAAGTATGTGGTAAAAGGTACGATTTGAATAATATTTCTGATATTAATTAAAATATATACTTATGTAATATAAGACTGGGAGTACATGACTCAATAATGTAAAAAAAATATCTTTTTATCAAATTTTTTGCCTCTGGCATGAACAAGACCTTATTATGTAAGCTTCTTGTGTGTAATATAGCTTCATAATAAGGAGATATACTCGTATGTACGAATATTTCTTTGTATCTGTAGAAAATTAAATTCTAATATTTCTTTTTTTCTAATTTTCAAATTTCTTGTTAATAAGCCGCTTGGATAGGGAATTCCCACATATGTGTATAGTAGAAATCAATAAAAAATTGGAAAAAAAGAAACATTAATTTGTTTCATTAAGTGCATGATTATATTTTATAATCTTATTGTAACACCAGATCCTTAACGGGATAGGTAGAAAGAACAGATCGCCAAATATCGCTATCTCATCTACATTCTACGTTCACTTTTTTCTTACATACATGCTGGTTTTGGACTGTTGACTCCCCCATCAGCCGTCTGACTTATTTGATAATGATAGAAAATTCATGGTCTCAGTCCCATGGCACCCACAACCATCGACACTCTCATTGTACATCTGTTTTGTCATTCTTCCATCATTCATTCATTCTTTCCATATCTCCAAACCATCAGAGCATTAACTTTCCCATTTCAACACCAAGACTCTCAAAGCATGCTTCTTACATCTGCATTACTAAATTAATATTAATTTGAAATATACTCATTCCAACACCAAAGTTCCACTATCCCCATTCTGTTTAATAACAAGGATAAAACAAACAATCCATACTAATATAAAGCGAAAGTAACTCTGTCTGTCTGTGATGTGATCACGGCTAAACCGCTAAACCGATTATAATGAAATTTCATATAGTGTTACTTGAGGGTCTTGGGGTGATCATAGCCTACTTTTTCTCCCATTTTTTTAAAGTTTTTCCAGGAATTTCATTGTTTTACGAAAATGTCGCAAATTTGACAAAGAAAAATTTGTGACACACTGAATTCCAGGCGGGCAAAGCTAGTTTTTATATAATGCCAAAATAAAAGTTATTGATTTTAGCCAAACGTACTATTCAAATCGGACCATTTATCATTACTCCCATGTACAGTATATAGGCGATTGAAATGTTATTTATTTACACAGTAATAAGATAAAAATAGGTCGAATAAACGTCACCGACGCGTTTGCTCAGTGCACCTTCGTTAGAAGACATACCGCGCAGTGCTCGAACATTATCAATTCACGTGTCAAAAATATTCAAGATTCGTGTAAAGAACGCCACAAAATAATGATTGGGTTACAACGCGCTCCGCGAACATGTCGGAACAGGAGTCGCACACGTCGAGCGGAAATCGTAGATTTCTTTACACAAAAAGATAAAACATTAGTACAAATCGAAGACACATGCAACACTTTATTGTCTATTTACATCTATGCAAACGTTGCGATGGACCGATAGATGGTTTTTTTTTTTATAGAATTCACAATGTAAAATTTCAACACGAGAATTTAGAAAGTGAATATTTTTATAATTCCAGTCGCATTCGGCCGACGGCCGCGTACATGAAAAAATTCGTATCGTATCGGTACACAAATCTTCAGATTTATCCGTCCTACAATTTTTTACGTGTACTTCATTTGTTATCCACACAGAAATGCATGTAGGCCGTTCGATGAAAATAAATTTATTTTTAGCTTCACAAGTAAATATCCTGTATATAGATTAAATACGAGTATATTAGTGGGCGTGCCAAGGTAATTTACAAGTATTTTAGTGAGTAACACACAATTACAATAATGGGTAATTTTGGTACCATGCGCCGTGTAAAGACGATGCAATCCAGAGTGGAAGCAATAATAATTTCCACTATCCAGTTTTAAGTGGAGTATACTCCAAGCTCTTTCCACTTTTATGATTCAACCTCTTGTCAGAACGAGACGGATGGAGATATAAGAATATACCTACGTCGTTATTAACACGCGCCATTTTCCAATCAATCGTTTCAAAGACTAAAATTACATTGCACTCAATCTGAACACACCAACAGTGCAATAAAGATATTATTCAATACGATACAATCACAAAGTCGCATACATCGAACAACTTAATATTTACCGTTTTAAAATTACTAACAAATTCAATTATCAATTAAATCGATTATCATCTGTGCAAACGCATCGTCCATATCATGCAACATTGAAGACACGAATTACAAATTTCAAATTCACAATAACAATCGTTACTTAATCGTAGATAAAAAATAATTACATTTAATTATATTGAAGATTAAATAATGTTAACAGTCAGGCGCCAATTTCCAAAAGTAAGATAACAGTAACATTTATAATCACCGACACATACATATCTTTGACATTGCTTACTTTAAAATAATTCGTATAAATATAATTTACAGGGGTAATTAAATATCTCTTTAATTACTACAAAGACTACTTCCAAGAGAGTACTTTAATCTCAAATCCTGTGCACGATATGACGAAAAATAACATTAATTTGATATTTATTTATAAAGATATAAAAGTTGCAATTTTTATCTAATTAATTTCTCGCTTTTGAAATCAAGAAGAAAATAATTAATTATGTGTTTAACCTATTCATAAACAATCAATAACAATATTTAGTCAGCTCTATGAGGATTATGGAACTGGCCGTCGTTTCTGTTACGTTCTAAATTCAAAATATTTTAAGAAAAGATTAAAATAAACCATTGGTGCACTAGCTGTTGGAATATATCTGAGATCTGTTAAAACATAGCCACTATGTCCATTTGTTTTGGGACCAAACGAAAACTGCGACATACTAGTCTGACGTCACTACGCCAACGTCATTTTATATTTGAATATCAAAATTAAATCATACAGAAAAATATATTCCGTTTAATCCCCCTAATCCCTTTTACAAGTTGCTCGTTGGCATTGTTCAAAAACAATGACTACAAATGGGCAATATTCTCGTATACAATTTCAATAAAATAAAAACAGAATGGGTTAATAAATTAAACGGAAGTATTCTTGCTGGCGTTACTGTTACGTTAGAGACTCGGCGAAATTATAGAGGAATGACCTCGGATCTAGTTGCGTTTTCGGCGAGATAGATGGGGCGAGATAGATGGCGCCACATGTACCCTGAATTACGTTACCGCCTCAATGGACATTACACCTGTCACTTCGTACGGTACGTGAAGGGTACCGTCTGTGGAAGCGCAGGCAATACGCAACAGTATGACGGATGTGCCTCGAGTCTACTTCTACGGTTCTCTTTCACTTTGCATTTCGGAATGACAAATCTCAGCTCTCTCTCTCGGTGAGGTGCGTGGCTGTCGGTAGTTGATTTCCGTACGCGAACAATCCTCAGATTCAACCATCGCGTGATGCCGTTGCGAACGCCACAAACCAGTTAAAGCCAGCCAGCCGCTGCCAGCGCTTAGGAGAGTTCGAAGCCGGTGTTGCTGTTTACGGCGTAGCGCAGCTTGTCGCGCAGCGTGCTCCGCTTCTGATAGTTCGGTAGCTTCAGCAGATTGAAACAGGTGGACGAGGTGGGTAAGCGGTTCAACGGATCCTTCTTGCGGATCGTGAAGAAACCCCGGATTACGCTCCCTGAGAAACACGCAATCTATAAAACTTAAGTTTTAAGCAAAATTTATATAAAAATAATAATAATACCAGATTGGAAATGAATACATCAGGCCATAAATATAGTATATCTCATAATAAAATTGTATCATATATCTATGTGCGGTCAGAGATTAGACACTACCTGAGAGGCTATTAAAACGCTTCATGTGTTCACATACCATGCTCTACAATCCAAGAAACAAAACTGCGATGTATGCGCGTAACAAACGGGTCATAGTGCAAGGTTCTTTATCATACTACCAGATATCATTGAGTGAAAAATGAAATAACTATGTTAAAATGATGATTAAAAACACAGTTGAGCTCAGTGACAAAGATACTATATAAAAAAATTGTAGATCCATTCATTGGAGACAGATATGTAGCCCTTGCTCTCCTTCATCTATATAAATCTAGCTGACCTGGCAAACGTTGTTCTGCCATATAAATTATTTTTTATTGCTGCTCCTCTCCTATTTATCTTAGCGTGATGTTATTATAGCCTAGAGCCTTCCTCGATAATTGAGCTATCTAACACTGAAAGAATTTTTCAAATCGGACCAATATTTCCGGAGTTTAGCGCGTTCAAACAATCAAACAACCAAACAAACTCTTCAGCTTTATATTAATAGTATAGATATACTTACCAATAGTATCTCCCGTATCTTCATCGTCTCCGACTTCCACACACCGAATAGAGAAGGGTGGTTTCAAGTGAGCAAAACCGAGTACCGGAGGCTTAGAGCATGATGTCACAAACTGTAAATACACACTTATGTTATATTCTATAATTTAATTATATAAAATTATTTATTAATTATTGTATTACTGTTCCGAGTCAGTATGTATGCATTCATATTCTAGTATTCTGGCTTTGTCAGATAGACTAGAATGTAAGTTAATGTAGTCAATGACTAGCATAAGTTATTCTATTTGTACTTTAGCGTACACAAAACAAGGAAGCTATTAAAGAAACGGCGCTTCATGTCTAAAATCTTCTAAGGGGTGAGCGACTGTCAACGCCTGTTTAAGGTGTTGTTCATCTGTCCTCAGCCTGACTCGAGTTTATTTTTTATACCTCTTATATTGGTCCATCTCAAAGATATGCTGCAGGTTTCCTCGCGATATTTTCCTTCGCCTAACACGGCTTACACAATCGGAGGTGGCATTGCGTTCTGAATTTATAACGGCAGTCGGCAGCGGAGTGTCACCTTGAGGAACATGGCGCGCTCGTGCTCGGAGAAGTCCCGCTGCAGCACGTCCCACAGCCAGCAGACGACGCGGTGCGAGTCGTGGAAGCCGCCGTAGTACTGCGTGTGGCGGCGCAGGTCGCGCAGGTCCAGCGGCACGTTGTCGCCGCTGATCAGCCGCTGCAGCTGAACGACACATGCCATTCGACTAATAATATTTATTTGCAGTGAAGCTTCTTTGCGCGCATGAGGATAAAATTCTTACGGACGAAACGACACGAAACGTTTGGTTTTTGTATCTGAATTTCAAATCGCTGCTGACTAATTATTACTTAAACATAAACTGTGACGGAAAGGTTATCGATAACAATAGGCATTTTTCATGAGGAAATATAAATAACCAAACTAACCTCGGGCGTGGAGAACAGCGACAGCCATTCCGGATTGATAATCGTTCTGAAACCTTTTATAAAGGCATTCGTTTGGTCCTTTATTTGCGTGTGCATTCGGAAGTGCGCCATCAAGTGGATGTAATTTATTCTGAAAATTATCACGATTTAATATTACCATATTCATGCACAAGGATGTTATAATAGAAACAAGTGGTTAGAAGCCCTGGCTGCTAAAGCGGAGGTCGTGGATTCAAGTCCCACCCAGGACGTACATTTGGTTGATGAGCACATTGGTTGCTTGCGTGTGGGGGTAAAAATATATCTATATAAGTAGTATATTGTATGTATATCAGCTGTCCAGTTACCATAGCACAGACATTTAAATACTGATGATTCCAATTATTGAAAAAAACAACACGTTTAACATACTTGTTTTCGTTAGTGACTGGTATAGCCTTCCCGCCGGGCACCAGCTCGTGCGTCACGATCTCGCCCAGCCTCTCCTCGTCTACGGAAAATGTGAGCTCTAACGACGATATATCGCCCTGCAATAGAAAGGCAGGTGAGCTTAGTTTATGCTGACGTTTTATGATTTCTATTTTATTGACTACATTTGTCAGATTAAATCCATTCTGCAACATGCCTAGTTTCATTATTGTCTTTTGTTATTTAAAAGAGTGCGGGAGGTTTTTTTTTTTCACCGGCTGCTTTCTGCTGAACTACTATAGCCTGAAAGGCAAACAAAGCGGAAGTAAGATGACTAAAACATGGCCTTCATTGAGTGTATGTATGTACCTTATAATGAATAAAGCAAATTGAAATTGAATTGATATTACATAATCTGGAACAATATAAACGAATTGCAAATTATCTTGCAGGATTTCTACTATTTATCTTTACATGTTGAACTATGAGATATTCTACTAACTCGATAAATACATGTGTAATTGCAGTCAGTATTTTTTAAAGATTTAACACAGTCTAGACTAGAGACATTTACAACAATGGAGTGGTCGACAAACTTTCTTACTGTTTAAGATCTATCTCCTCTAAGTAAGTGACAATTTCCTCTGAGAAAGCCTAAGAGAAGAGCAAAGTCTATAACACTGTTGAAGTGCTGATAGTGTTGGCGTTATTTAGGATCGCGGCGTTTAGACCTGGAAGTGTTTGATGTAGGTGAGGCTGCGGTACAGGTCGCGGTCGAGCGACGGCAGCTCGTCGATCCAGCTGTACAGCGCCTGCTGCGTCTGGCCGAGCACCTGGCTCAGGAAGAACGACGCGAACGGCACGTCCACTACTATACCCTGCAAATCACACACATATACACATACTGTTCACTGACCTCTTGGTTGAGTGGTTAGAGATTCTGACTGTTACACCTGAGAACGTGGGTTCCATTCTCACCAAGAACAATCATTTATATATGTATAAATATTATGGACTGAATCTGATCTGATTACTTGATCTACTTGCAAAATTTTGTAGGTTTTTATTTGAACAAAATCCAATAATGAGTAATAATAATAATAAGTGGGGGGTAGGGTTTTTTCTGACTTTCGCTGACAAAATAAACGTAATTCTGCCGACGTAATACTTGAATGACCTCTTTGAAAATATCGGCATATTCTTCTGAAATGTGCGGGTTTAGAAAACGGAAGTATAATCACCTCATAAACAGCCTTGCCGAGCATGCGACCTATAAACTCGAACAGCTGCAGGTGATTCTCCTGCAGACACGAGGTGGGCGACGGATAGAGCCGCTCCTCGCTGGTCGTGCAAAACAAATTCAACGACGGGTCGAACACGCGCTTTATTGTTTCTTCCAGAAACTCTGCAAAAGGAATTTACTCTTGTTTACACTTTTTGTTATTAACGGATTCCTTTATAAGCCCGCGAAACGAATTCGAAAATGATTATAATAATTCTGAATCTGATGGCGTTTAATAAACTTGTACGTAAATTTAATTTTGGATATGTTGCAAATTGAAATTTCATTATCTCACTCCGTTATTTATACTGGTTCTCCTATACATTTGTGGCCACCAGAGGGACGTAAATCTATGTCCACCAGTGGGACATACACACGGTTTGAACCATTAAAGTGAAGCATGTGAAGTCAATATGATTGAATACCCAACTATATTAACGCATACACCTGGGTGTAGGATGGTTTGTTATGTATGGTAGTTATTTTTTGCATTCTAGTGGGGCATGCACGGTGTAGCATAGTATAATGAGCGGGAGGGGGTTACCTTTGAAAACGCCGTCCTGGTCGATGCCGGCCTCGTCGAGCCCTTGCTCGTTGACGAAGCGCACGCGCACGACGGCCCGCAGCGCGCGCGCCGGCAGCGCGGCCAGCTGCCGGTAGCCGTCCTCCACGAGCCGCGCGCGCCGCACCGTCACCAGCGTGGCGCGCCCGCCGCACGCGCGCTCCGTCAGCCCGAGCACCACCTCGCGACACATACCGACCGTTCCATTATGTATATTTTACAAATAAACGTTTCATATTTCATTCATTTATACTTCTTGATTCACTACGAGTAAAAGTCCAAACAGTTAAAGCCTTTAAAAAGTATTCAATAACTATTAGTCTATGAAGCATTAGTCTGACACACGTTGAAAAGAAAATTATATGTACCAGTTATAAAGTAGTACATGCCAGTACCTTAACACAAAGGGCACGCAAACTATGTATGAGCCTTGTTGTTCTATTGAGGTTACGAGCCAATCAAGATTTATCAATACCTTTTCATCGGCCACGGCTCGCCGGAACAACCGCACTCGTTCCCCGTGCGCGATCATGTGCGGTGTCTTCTGTACTAGAACCTGTACAGAATATGAAATCGTTTACTTACTGAATTAAACCAATCACGCGATAAGTTTATTCGTTTATTGATATTTTCACCAAGTGTGTACACATTCATATTAATGTTCCACTACAGCTGTAAATCCGGAGACTATTTATCGATGATAGCTAAAATGAAGCATTCTACATCAATGGGTATTAATTTACGTTAGAGTTAGTCTGTTTTGAAGAGTGTTAAGAGGCCAGCAATTGGTGTAATTTAACATTTCAGCTATTTGTAATCTGTGGAGTGGACTGCGGTGGCGGTGGCGATACCTGGTGCGGCTTCTTGCCCTTCTCGAGGTCCTGCATGAAGTGCGTCTCGCGGATGTCGCGCACGAGCCAGTGCGCGGGCGGCGCGTACGCGCGGCGGCAGTCGCGGCGGTACAGCACCAGCAGCAGCGTGTGCAGCGCGCCGAACAGCGCGTTGTGTCCCACGCTCTTCAGTTCTGACGTCACACCATACCACCAATACAACATTTATACTGATACGAGCTGACCCGGCAAACGTTGTTCTGCCATATAAATTATTTTTTATTGCTGCTCCTCTCCTATTCATCTTAGCGTGATGTT
>DWUN01001706.1:0-15722 GCA_018249975.1 Passova gellias | reverse complement strand
ATAGGAGAGGAGCAGCAATAAAAAATATTTTATATGGCAGAACAACGTTTGCCAGGTCAGCTAGTTTTGAATATGAAGCAATACTTTTCTATAATCTACGCAAATAAATAAAATTGGAGTGTCTGTTTGTAGTATTAAAATAACCGCGTTTTACTAAATGCATATGCATATACACGGTACATACTCGTATACCTAAATAACATTTTTTACACTTTTTGTACGTCTGTTTGTTCCGGCTAATCTCTGAAACGGCTGGACCGATTTTGACGGGAATTTCACAGGAAGATAGCCGATGTAATGAGGAGTAATTTAGGCTATTTTTATTTGAATTTAAATTTAAACGCGGAAGAAGTCGCAGGCACGGCTAGTGTATAATAATCGCGGCAACGGAATAAGCTGATAATATTAATATTTTGCTAATAAATCACATAACACCATCCAGTCGCAAGCTAGGAAGCATTTGTTATGACAACGAGACAATTAATGAAATACATATAAAGTTATGTCAATTTCTAAAGAGAGGCTTTGAGCAATTTGTCAAATCTTTCCCTAATCCTGCTACAGCTACTGCTGCGAAGCTCCCTACTGGTCTCCATCTTTTCCCAAATGTTTAATATATGATTAATAATAAAACACTCTATAGTACACCATTAGAAAAAAATTATGGTTACTCGAGATTAAAATGATTAGCTACTTTCTATGTAAGCGTACTACAGCGACTTCGCTTATTATACAAGCCTATTATACAATAAAGAGGAGTCTAAAAAAAATACCTCAACTAATTAATTAGTGTTCTAGCCTGTTAACTTTTTGTTACAATTTGAACAAGAAAAGTAATTAGTGAGCTCAGATTTTCTCCCGGTTGAACGAGGTGTTCAGGGACAAATTAATTAGAAACCCGCAAAGAACTCAATATGATCGTTTTTATTAAGAAAATGTTCACCGATAAATAAAATGTAAATACTTTTTCGGGATAACAAATAAAAAACCGTTGCTTAACGTAATTTTAGTTACAATATTAAAGATCCTAATTAACCTTTATTATAATTAAATCCTGATAAAAATTGCGCTGTTTTATATTAGTCTAAGTCTGTCTCGATTTTTGGAATAAACAGATTATGAATAACCTTGTGTAAGAAAATATGAGAAATAGGATATATTAGGAATTATTCTGTTTATAAATTTTAGTTTTTATTTGCTTTTTTATTATAATAATATTCACGTTTTTAATATATTAATTAATTAAATAAAAAGTACGTTGTGTACATTGAGACATATTGAGAAATATTTATTTGGATGCTTTTAAAATTCATTAGCGTCTTTGTCGTATAAAAATTCCGTTCTGTGCCGAGTGCGAGTTTTCTTCGCTACTCGTCTCCGAGCGCGTAAACTACAATTGGTATAGAATTGAAACAGCGCCAACTAGCGGCAGTAATGGGACACTGATTTTTGCGAGTGCGAATGTCAATGGCAGTTGTCAGTGGGGATCGTAATCGCACGTGATTGGTTGTTTCGAGAGCTCAAAGAGTACGAAATACAAAATTGGAAATTCGATACGTCAATACCGTAGCGACTCACGCTCGCTTCTCGCCGTGAATATATTTGTCGAACTCGCACTCAGCACACTGTAGCCCGAGCACGAAATTTACCAGAGTTGTAAATGTTACGGTATCGAGAATACGATACCTTTACATTACGTTTACATTAGTCGGCAGCACGGAGTACTATCGAATACTTGTACTTTTCATACAAAACGCGGAATGTACATTTACGTTTACGTTAACTTTGACACTAGAAAATCTGAAGTATGGTACGTGCTCGCACAATGAGTTCCTTTTACGCACAATGGGGGCGCTGTACATTTTTCATACATTTCCTTACCGTTTACCGTACGAATACTTCGTCGCTAGAAGTTCGTGCTAGGGCCACAGTTTGACAGGTTTTTTTCTTTCAATTTTAAGCTGAATGTTCCTTCATGAAGTTTGATAACTTTTATCATCATCGTATAGTTATATCATTTGTATTAAAATGTGGGAATTTCACGTTTGTAAATTTAGTTGTAATGTATGGAGCCTTACAGTTGTGAACGATGTTGTCTTTCAATGTCTATTAATCTATTAGATGTATCGTTTTTAATATCATTCGAAATTAATTTAGTTTGTAGAATATAACCTTAATAATAACTGCAGCTACCGGCAAGGATGCCATCTACTCGACGGCTACATTAAAAAAGTTAAAATATATTTGATCTCTACAACTAATACAATAATTTAGACAGACGTTAAAATATCTAGCTGTCCCGCTCCCACACTCTCCATACCGTCTCCTTCTTTGACGTGTTTTTGACTTGAAAATACATGCGACTGAAAACTATTAAAATTGCTTAACAAGCGGATATTTTAATATGTGAGCAGTTTCGATGACGGGTCTTCTCTTAAGCTATATTCCTGAACAATTTCGGTACAATCGGCGAGATAAGTGTTTACACATTTTTTTTTGTTTTTAAAGATGTTTTACGCTTTCTTCAAATATCGGTTGCGGTAGTGTGATGACAATAGTAGCTTTTCCCGGGGTGAGTTTATGTGTAATGTTAGTGGATGTTTTCTGTTCGCATCGCGCCCGCTCGGGCTCGCTAATTGTTCACTTTTATTGGCCACCGCACCTTCTTAACATATTTTACAGTGTCGTTCTTTAAATATTAATGCATTATATATTATATATGGCATGAGATATATCTATACATTTACTGCGCGGGCCGGACGAGTTAATGGAATGCATAAGGAGGAACGTTTACCTCACCGGATGTCTAGGAAATGCAGAATGTTCTCGCTGGAAGACTAAAACTATAAATAGTAAAAGGAAAAGAAATAATATTGATTGATATTTAAGGAACACGCGAGACCCCGGCCCGGCCCGGCGCGGCGCGGCGCCGCCCACTCCGCTTGTGTACCGTGTACGTCATCTACTCGTGGGCACATTGAGCTATTTGTATTTGCAGAGCGCCGCCGCGAGGAACCCTACCGCAGCACGCAGCGCGCCCTGCGCCGCGCCGCGCTCGACTGCATCGACGCCCTGCACGCCGCCGGCGCGCCGCGGGCCGAGCGCGAGCTGGCCGGCCCGCGGGCGGCGCTGCGCCGCGCGCTCCGCATGCTGCCCGGCGCCTGCACCGTGCAGAAGCTGTGCAAGACGGACGGCCGTGTGTTGGACGAACGCCTCATGGACGTATACTCTCAGCTGCTCGTGGACGTCGGAAGAATCCTCCTACCGCAGTGGCCCGCGCTCGCGGAGGAGGTCGTCGCGCTGTTCACGGTCGAGGAGAGCTTCGACGCGAGCTACGAAGTGTTATCGCTGCTGTGCGGGCTGCTCAAGTCGGAGCGCGACGCGACCGCGCTGGAAGCGCTGGCCGCCATCGCGCTGAAGTACGCGCGGAGCGACATGATCCTCGTCGCGATCATCGACTGCAGCGACGTGGGGGCCGAGGGCGAGAGGGAGGCGCGCCTCACGCGCTGGGAGAGCTACGTGCAGATGCTGGTGACGCTGCCGGAGCGGCTGGCCAACCGCCTCGAGCGGAAAACCCCGAAGGAATTCGCGCACGACAGCTACTCCAACATTCTCGTCTTTCACGTCCTGCGATGCATCGACTTCATGTCCGAGTGCAGCTACAACCAGGGCACCGGGTACGACCTGGCCTACCTGGCGCATCTCGTCTCCAAGGTCATCGTCAACTACTGCTTGAGCGGCGATCGAGCCGTTCACCGGCTGGTGGAGGCGACGATCGCGTGGTGCGGCACGGAGAACGCGGAGCCGAGCCGGTTCGTGAAGAAGAAGCTCATCCAGACGCTGTACCTTCGGCTCGGCCGCCTGGCGATCGACCGCGTGTCCGTCGTGCTGCTGAGGAGCTGCCCCGTCGACTACGGCGGCGACGAGCGGCCCATCCTGAACGTCCTCGGGAACGCCGTCGACGCCAGCAAGGATTGGGCGGAAATTCTCACGTACAAGATACCGCACAGCGTCGCGGCCACCGACTACACGAACACCACGCTCCAGGAGAACCTCCTGTTCTACCTGGCGACGCGGCGGGATGCGCCGGACTGCGTGTCGGAGCTCGTGCTGCAGCTGAGCGCAGTGTGGGCCAACGTCAAGGGGATCAACGTCGCGAACGTCGACCGCCACATGTACGTGTCGCTGCTGCTGGCGCTCGCGGTCAAGTACCGCGTGGAGCTGTGGAGGGAGCGCCACGCGCCGTGGGACACGCTCGCCGTCAAGCGGCTCCTGTACGCGGGCACGTCGAGGCATCTGGCCGTGCTGTCCCCGGAGTTCAGGTGCATAGGCATGGCGACCGTCGAGACCGTTTTCAAGACGTTAGCCGAGGTGGACGCCGCGGACGGCGGGGCCGCCGCGCGGTTGAGCTTCGATTACTCGAGCATGGGGAGCGAGTGCGCGGGCTTGGAGAAGTGTATAAAGGAAATAGTCCCCAAGTGTCTCATCGGCGCCCGGGCCGCGCCGGTACTTAAGAAAATGAAACGCATCGACCTGCCGGGCGTCCTCGACGACGTCGCGTACGACGCCATCGGCGGCGAGCGGCCCGCCCGCAGCGCCCTCGTCACGTGCGTCGTGCGCTCGCAGGGCCACGTGATGGAGATCGTCAGGGACGTCATCTCCGTGAAGCTGGACGCGCTGCACTGCCCTGTGCCCGACGAGCTCGACTCGGACGACGACCTCGAGCCGTACGACATGAGCAACGACGCGCCCGCCACCGACCGCGCGCGCCCGCGCTACCTCCGGGACCTCGTCGAGGCGCTGAGCGAGGCGACGGACGCGGAGACCTTCGAGGCGAGCCTGCTGGCCGCCGAGGACCTGATCATCGACCGGCTGCAGAACGAGGACTCGAAGTTGGCGATCGAGTTGCTCGAGCTGTTCGTGCACCTGGACGAGAAGTACCACGTGGACAACTTCGACTCGATAAAGTTCAACGCGGCCGTGGCCACCGTGTGCAGCCACCCGGCCGCGTGCGCGCAGCGGCTCTGTCGCGAGATCCACACGGACGTGGGCCGCCACTCCATCGCAACCAAGATCCTCATGCTGGACGTGCTGGCGGAGGCCGCCAACCGCATCGCCGGATCGCGCGTGCCCGCGCAGCCGCCGCCGCCGTGCGCCGCCGCGCGCTCGCTTGCCGACATCCCGCCCGAGGAGATCGTCCGCCGCCGCCTGCTCGCCAAGACCCGCTACTACCACTCGCCTAGGCCCCACCCCTTCTCGAAGGCCAAGCGGAACTTGTTCGCGCCGGTCGCGGACCACTTCTTCTACCCGCTGATCAGCGGCTTCGGCGTCCGCCAGCTGACGCTCAGCCACCACATCCTGAAGCAGGACGTGGACAACGCGTTCCTGGCGAAGTACCTGTCGGTGGTGGGCAACATCGTGCTGGTGTCGAAGAACTGCCCCAACTGCCCGAAGTACTGCCGGGAGCTGATGCCGATGGTGATGTACATGCGGTTCTCGCCCGACCCCAAGATCCAGCTGGCCGTGGTGGCGATCGTGGCGGCCGTGGTGCTGGCGCTGCCGCACTCCATCCTGAGGGACGGCTTCGCGGATGCCCTGCGCGAGCTCCGGTCGTGGCTGCTCGAGTGCACCTCCAACGTCGAGCTGACGATGAGGTTCGGCGGCCCCGAGTCCGAGGCGGCCGCGTTCGCCGCGCAGGTGCTGCGACTCATCGATGACAATCTACGCTAAAAAAGTGTACCCTCGCGCGAGGCCGGGACGGGCCGGCGGCCACTGAACATTGATTTCCAGCGACAAGTTACACTCCACGAGTGAATTATTTATGGTTTGTGTGCGCGGTGTGACGTCATCGGCTCGATGCAAGTCAAAAGACATTTTATCATCTGTTTATCATCGATATGTCCACGGAATGTCTTCGCATCGATCGTATAGAGGCTTATCGTTGATTTATTCGTGGCAACCTTGAGGTACACAGGGTGGGATGGAATGTGCGAGTGACCGGAGGCCGACGAACCGCGCGCTATTTAATTTGACCAATCGGAGCGCACGGCTACGCGGTCGGTGCTCCTCCGCTGTCTGTCGGTAGAGTCAGCCGACTGAATGTTTTTTTAAATAATTCAAAGCGAGTCACCCACCTGTATACATTATAAAGGCTCGTACATATTCTGGTTTCACAAATAACTTTTATATCGGTGTAGTGGTGATGCTCGTTAACTTTGTCATCAGCCTTACATCATTCGTCACATTATAATGTCCATGACCGAGTAGTGTTCAGATATCACCGCGCCGCGTCCAGTGAGCCTCGCAGGCATCGCCGCTATCGTCGGCAAACACCGCTTAGTCCACATCTGGGCAATAAGCCTCCTAAGTCTAATCTACATTTTTTTCAATGCCAAGCATTCTCAATAAGATGCTGTCAATTTTGTGTAGAACAGTGGTAATACATACTATTTCATACACCGCCTGTCTCGCTTCCACTTGTCGCGATGTTAATATGACCGTAAGGGACGGAACGCTCCGTGAAGTGATACGTGAATGTTGAGTAAGAACTGTGAGTTGTGACCTAAATGAATGGAATATATTTTCGTGTAAGTGTTTTTAAACGTGTTTATAACTAGTATTAACGAGTCTCAATATATATTTTGTTGTGACCGAAGTCATGTTTCATTGCCTCCCGCGAGCCCAATTCACTAATCTAATAAAATTAAGGCGTGTGTTTGTAATTTCATAATAACAACTTTTTACTAAATGCATATGAAAGTATTTCACCCCGGACCAGATACGGCAAAGGTAATTATTGTATGAGACATTCATAATAATCGACGGAGGCTCGAACGGAATTGAAAATGTTATAACATGTTTTTTGTAATACAAAAACAGGTATCCAACCCACACCGGTCGGCCTCCTGCAGCCCATCACAGCCTCCAGCCAACGGCAACAACAGCTCCAACAACAACAACAACAACTCCAACAACAACAACAACAGAACAACGCCACCGCGGCGACGACGAAGACGAAGCTCGGCGCGACGTGGGCGGACACGACGGGCGCCATCGACATCGACGTGGACAACCTGCTGGCGCCGCGCTCGCCCCGCGCCGGCCCCGCGCCCTCCATCAACCAGCTCAAGTCCAGCCCCGGCAGCCCCGCGCACCGGCCCGCGCGGCCCGCCGTCGCCAACGACAACTTCCTGCAGCAGCCCAACATCAACAACAACGTGCGGCCCGCCTACCACAACCACAACCTGCTGCAATGATATACGGCGACGGCGGCCGTCCACGTGCTATATCAATAAGTATAGCTATAATACCATGTAACTATTATGCGTGTTACCCCACTGCTGGTATTCTTCACAAAAATGTTCGATTCCCTGCTAATCCGCACTGGGGCAGCGTGGCGTACATTACGGAAACCGGTAGCCAGCAGCGGCAGTGACTAGGGTTTTTCAAATCGATATTTTTGTTAAGATTTCTCGTGCCGATATCGATTATTCCTTAACGGCATATAACCGTAAATATTAAACAAAAACAACTGTTAATAATAACATGTTTTAATTAAAGAATATTCAATTTTCCACATTTGTATACCGATCGTTGCGCGCTCGCGAAGCTGCCCAGCCCAGCGGTGGGGCCACGGTTACACTCCCGCGTGTCGCTCGGCGACACTTGTTGTAAATTAATTGTAATGTATAGAGGGCGCTGGACTTTCGACGTTTTGTACGGTTTTGATAACTAGTTGTGTACGGGCGGACTGCGGGCGGCTATCGATGTGGAACTGTCCCCGACGTGCCGGCGGCCGCACCCCGCGCCGGGGGCTCCCCTCGTTCCAGGCATGTTTATATAACGCCCTCGCGAGTGCGATCTCAGTGTGGATATCGGAGCGAACCAGAAGTATTTTTCTCTAATAACAATCCCGAAGTTTTACATTCCAGTGTTTTTAATTATAATATTGGTAGCTTTTAAATTGGTAAAGGAATAAGACAGCGGCTCGGATCCGCGCCGCTGTCTTCTGTCGAAACATTGCACGCCTCGACTTAAGGCTCGCAGTAAACTATCTATCTTAGTTTTGGAGAACCGTTGCGTGCACTCTTGCAGTAGTTTAAGGAGATATAAAGGATATGAAAGAAAAATTGACAATAAATTGTGGAACGTTGATTGTCTACGGGTGTATGGTTTTTGTTCAATATGTGGTCTCTGGCAAATGTAGGGCCGAGCTAGGGCAATTGCCGATCTGTAGCCGCCCGCCGCTCCTTAAATTTATATTTACCTAGGTGCATATTAACATTATATATAGCAATGGATATTATTGTTATGTTGTGTAGTTGTAAGAACACTAGGGGGTAGGCAGATTTAAAGGTTGAATTTTTTTCAAAGTACGGACACCGCCTTCATAAAGCGTCAGTGATTTATCATTTATGCAAATGTATATAAAAACTAACAATGAATGGAACTCGTGCAAAAGATGACATGTGTAACAGTGGTTCGGAAATGTAGCCGAGATGAGAAATATGAAAAATGTATAGTTAATGTCGGGTTGTTATGCATACCGCTACACGATAACGTAGCTTCAGGTATACGTATTTGTTATACGACCTGTCGCGATACCACTCACAGCGTAAAATAGAATCGGGACACCCACTTTTAAAATTGCCTCCCCCTTGAGTCGACAAAGAAGATTGTCTAAAAAATAATATGAGCCCGCAGATACCGAGAAATATATAAAAACTAACAGACGTTATGAAATAACTCAATTTAAAGAAGCTTTTCCACTTAAACGAACCATGAGGCGAAAGAACGAATGTAATTGCACGCTCCTCGTCTCCCCGCCGCCCGCCGCCCGCGGCCCGCCGCCCGCGGCCCGCCGCGTGCGCGCCGCTCGTTGCGCATGGTTCGGTCGGACGTTACTTGTCCGCGTGCTCCATTTATTTAATATCAGAAAATCAGCCTTTTCAGTCGTACTAACTGTGCATACTTCGATTTATTTTAATATTATCATTATTATTGTTTTAATTTAAATACATAATGACTATTGTGTAGATATTACATATTATTCTGTTTTATTTTTATCGCAAATGTTAACAATAATATTAAATATTATATTAAAGTAATAACTAATCGTCGCCGCCGGGCCGGGGCCGGGGTACGAGTTTAAAATAATTCACGCCGGCGTGCACACTTCGTGTGTTATTTTCCATCTCTTATTAGAAGTCATTAAAACCGATTTTATGTTAATGCGTGCTCAACGTTAGGATTTTTTTGTAATAAAATCGTTAATATGTATTATCATTAGATACGAGTAAAAATATATAATAATTTATGTAAGAATGTTAACATATTTGTGTACAAAAAAAAAACTAACAAACATATTTGAAAACGTGGCGTGGATCGGAACGCAGCGCTCGTAGGGAAGCGCGCTCCGTTCCACGCTCGAGCGGCCGAACTTCACGGTACATATTGGTGCGGCTAACTGCCGTTTTTGAGATATTTGTATAATACTTTTAAACGTCAACAGTTTGAACACAATCGAAATGATCCTTGGGATACGTCGATCGTTTTAAAAACTGATTATCTCTCTAATCAATATTTTCAATTCATTCTGTTGGCCGTTCGAAAGTAACACGATTTATAACACGAATTACCTTTACAAGCAGGCTGTAGATATATTTGACGTCTGTTGGCAAAATGGTTAACGTTTAAATTCCGTTTTTTGTGCAAAACTTGACGACAAAAACTTCGGCACGAGGTTAACGTCGTCTAGATTTTTTTTAAAACGAGTCGTACCGCACTATAAGCGGCTCTTCGTCCCGGCCGCGCCCCGCGGGCCAGCGTGGTCGTTTTGCCGGCAGACGGTCGCGGTAGAGGGCGCCTTTGCTCTTATACTAATAATGTATAGAATATTTTTGTACCCGCTTCGACCATCGCTTGGCAATCGTTGACACGTCGACAAGCTCCGGCGAGCCGACGGCTGACGTCCCGTCCGTCCGTTCGATTGTAACAATAATAATAACAACCGGCAGGCTCCCACGAGGCCTGTCCAGTGTCGAGGTCCTACAGAATATTGTTGGTGTTTCGACATTTCAATTTTATTTTCGTCAAATTGTTTTTATTTTTATTTGTAGGTCTCAACTTTTTTTCGACAATCGGCTAATTTGCGATTTATTGGTATCAGTCGTAATTTCCGCTATCGTTTGCGGTTCATTTCGATCATACGATCGTATTCCCCGCAAGAGTGGGTGTTGGGACTGTATTAAATTTTGAATTGTAGGCTAACCGTGCACGTGCAGTTAGCGAAGGCCTCGATTGGGTGTTATTTATGAGTTAAGTTCGGTTCGTCGTATTCGATGCTCCGGCGAAAAAACCACAACAATTCTATACTATAATGAAAACAATTGTATTTCGATGGATTCGATATTATTCGTCGGCGGCGCCGGCGCTTGCTACGATGTGAACTGATCAGTGTCAAAGCATTAGTTAGTAACAAATTAGTCCGTAAGTGTCACGAGGCGAGCGGCCTGCCGTATGTTGTGTCACACGAATATCATCACCATATTTTGACCCGTCCTCGTCGCGGCTGATAGTGTGATGTCATATATTTTGCAATGTTACATTAGCAAGTAGTCGTTATGTACAAACAGCAATGTATCAAAATTGTTTCTATTCCCATTAAAATAACAGTTGTAATACTTTCAATATAAATTATTATATTTTGAAAAAATGTGACGTCACAAAATATGGCCCCCCCCTCGTCGCACAGTGGCGACCCCTCGCTCCCCCCTTAACGTGTGACGTAATTTATGAACGGCCTCTTATTTTGAAAAATGTTGTAATACATTTCTTTTACGTACTTAATATTATATAAACATTGTGAAATGTGACTGTAACGGTTGCAGCGTGTATTTATATTTTGTATCAATGTGGGAGCGCGTGTGGCCGCAGTAGTGTTAATGATATTTGTGTTAAACTTTTGGTGGCACGCGAACCTTGCGGCCGGCGGGGGGCGGGGAGCGGGGGGCGGGGGGCGGGAATCTTATCCAACCGTTGCTTGTTCCGCTGTAAGCCGAGCTCGGTTGACATATTTCTAGAACATCTACGGGATGTTGCTAACTTATTTTGTTCGTCTCTAATCTTTCAACGTGAAAAAAAACTGTCAATATTTCTGTATGTCCCCGCTGCAGTATACGCGAAAATATTTTCCTTCGATGTCGTATACAGGAAATAGTTTGTATTGTATAACTACACTCGGTGTCTTCGCTCACATTGTCAATTTTTAATATTCACCGTACTCGAGCAGTACGCGAGTCGGGACGCCCGCAGTGTTGCACAGTACGAGCCGTAGCGTGCGTTTTAAGCTAGCGTTACATGAGCACCGCGTGGTCCGGCAGCATTTAAACCATTCCACGAACGAAACGTTGTGTGAACGGCAGCTTGTTGAATGTTTTGAGTGAAAATTGTGAATCGATTTAAATTCGACGGGTGACGGCCGCGGTAGCGGCTGATACATACTACAGTGGGAATGATGATATAATAAATACCTTAGTAACGGCGTCCGTCCGTCTCCGCGCGCGTCGGTGGCCCGTTAAGGTGTGTAGTAGAATTTTTGTCCAAAATGCACCATTCAAGAAGCCACAATCGATTGGATGGATTGAAGTCGCCGCAGCGATGGGTCGATGCGCTCACGAATCGAATCACATTTTCACTTGGAATTATTATTATTATTATTATTTAAATATAATGTGTATGTTAAATTTTAAGGTTAAATGTCTCGTGCAATGTGAATAGGTAAGTGTTGAATTGGGACCAAGCCGTCCATTGTACCGTTACATTTCTTTTTCCACCGAAGTGCCAAAAACACCGCGCAGGAGTTACTTCTCATCTCGCCGCCATCCCCTCCACTGAGTGCTGCGTTCCCCCCACCACGTCCCATTACATTGTGTAGAGTTGTCAGATCTCCTCCCTCTCCCGGGCGTAAATCGTACCAAGTTTCATTGAACTCTGTATTGTTTCTTGCTTCGCATCCCATTTTCACTCATAGCTTTTTATTTCCTGTAACTCCCCAGCGGGTTGTCTGCAGGAGAATGAGTTGTAATATTTGTGGACGGCGACGCCGCGTTCGTTTATACACGTTTTTATTAATCTTATACATTTATGTTTATACGATGTTTTTTATTGTTGAATCTTCATTAAAAGTTATACATGCCGCATTAGTTTATACACCGAGGTGGTATTTTGTATCATATAAAAATACATCAATCGCGTAAATTATGTATTTATTGATTGAACGTTTCAATGTTTGACTAATTTATTTACAGAAATAAAGAACACCGTAGATATTAATGTTAGCCGCGACCGGTACCGTCGTAGGCGGCTCGAGTCGTTTACATTGTACTCGTTGATTATACAAAGTATATTAGCTGTCATACTGGCCGGTCGCGAGCACCGGCCCGGGACCGCCCGGGACCGCCCGGGCCGCGGTCTACTTCTATGCACATTGCGCGCGGCGTGGCGGCGTGCTTCTGTAATATTTGGTGCCTTTTTATTATATTATCGTTGTACAAGATCATCCTTCGTAGTATACATGTCATGGACCATAACAGACTCGCATCGTTAGTCGCGCATCCCTCGCCGTCCTGTGCCTAGTGCGAGTTTTCTTCTCTACTCGTCTCCGAACCCGTAAACTACAATTTGTATGGAATTGAAACGGCGCCTACTGGGGTCAGTGATGGGAAACTAATTTTTGCAAGTGCCAATGTCAATAGCTCTCGTCAATGGGGAACATATCGCACGTGATCGGTTGTTTCGAGAGCTCAAAGTGTACGAAATACAAAATTTTACATTTGATACGTCAATACCATAGCGACTGACGCTCGCTTCTCGCCGTGAATATCGACTGCAGCAATGAACAAAGTCTGAAGTGAAAAAGTGTCTTCTGTCAGTACGGCCAAATGAGCATATCTACCCACTTTGTTAATCGAGCGCCACGAAAATATCCGATTTAGTTCCAAGTGAAAAACATAGAAAATGTCCATTTTGAAACTGAATACTTTGTGAGGTCAAAGATATGGATATTCTAAGACTTCGAATGCAATAAAACCAAAATTGGCCAAAACGTAGTACCGACTATGTCAATCGCTGCAGTCGATATTCAAATACGTCGTTGCGAACTGCGCACACGAAGCGATAGCCGCAGGGGCGACCGTTACAGCGGCTGCACACTCTCGCCCGAGACGCCTCGCCCTCCGTGCTACTCGCTAGTTCCGCTAGCGAGACGGGCCGAGCTCAGCGAGCGCCGCCGTCCACACACTCGCACTCGCTCTTCCTCGTGTTGTCTCGCAGAGAGTGTACGAGCCGCTATTAAACCGGGCTCGCGGCACCGCCCACGACACGCGGAACATGAGTCACGGTCTCATCTGGCGGAGTCTCGAGACTCGCGGCTCGATTTGAGATTTGAATTGAACGACAATATGAGCGCGCGCGCAGCCGCGAATCTCGTGCATCATGTTCGCGGGTGAAAAATTCGATAAAGAAGTCTACGATATTCTGATAATATATTATCATCAAACATCTTTCGAACGGATTTAGCAAGATATGTCTATTGTATTAGGGATTTCAAGGATTTTTTTTAATGTCACCCGCATGCATATCTGAGAATGCAATGTTATATTTAACTTTCGAAATGAATTGTCATATGACGGATTTTATACATATTTAACTAGCGATAATTGGTGGTGTTGGTCGACTTGAGCAATAATTTTCTATACGCCGGCGTCACTAGGTAGCGAGCGCTTCTCGCATGCGCAGCGAATGCTCTTGAGAATGTCAAACGTTCATCATAAGGGGCCATCGGTAAATTGCGTCATACGTTAAGAGGAAGGGGCTGGGTGGGGGGGGGGGTCAAGGAAGTGTGACATCGCGATACAAGCGGAGTGGGAGGAGTCGTAAGCATGGTCACGTTGTACGTCAAAATCTCTTCATTGGTTCATTTGTAGGTGTCGGTGATTCACATCTGAAAAGGGTTTGACATGATGACCCTCAGACGCAACGACTTGGGAGAGATATAAAAAAATCATAAAATTTTTGTGACGAAAATTATGGATGACTGTCGATACGTTACGCCTATGTAATATTATTTATTACGAAAATGTACTTTAATAGATTTTTTATGTAAACGAATAGATAAAGAATTTTGTGCACGAGACACGAATCTTGTAGCAAAAGTAATTCATATCTTTTAGTTACTTGTAGTCATATTAATGTTCTCATCATCATCATTATCATCATAATCATCATCAATGCTCTTACGCATGTAACCGTGATTAGCGAGTTCGTGCATGGTCAAAGTCGATGATGTCGTAAAAGAGGACCGCGTCAAAAATTCTTCGATAATAGCCGATGTGTTCAGAAGTATTTCAAGACCGATCGGTGGTCGCGGGTTCGAATCCCGCGTAGGAAAAATATCTCTGTAAAGAACACAGTTGTTTGTTTTGTGTCTGGGTGTAATAAAAATATCTAATAAGTATTATATATCGTATGCATATAATATATGTATGTTTATCAGCTACTGCCCGTATTATGATGCCTAATTTGGAATCAGATATCCGCGTGTGGAGTCGTTCCAATCATTATTGTCTTTGTCCCGAGGGCAGTGACGTGTGGAGGCAGTAGAGGTATGGAATTTCTTGAAATCATCGCGTGTCTGCGATCGTTGCAGGCTGGCGAGATGGAGCAGCCGAAGATTAAAATCAAAACGGACATATTCAAACCGGACGACATGGCGCACAGACCAGACATCGACAAACCTCGGGGTGAGTTTAGTTTTGTTGATCTATTATTATTATACGATCACGATGTAGTCACTAACGGGTTAGACAGCAAACACCCGGGCCAAATATCTCTATCCTTACAAATCTGATATGCTTGTTCTATATTCGCCGATTACGGAGACACCAGACTTCCCCATCGGCCATTATCTGACCTGTCTGGTCGAGGTATGCAAGTCTCGGTCACCCTCGGCACCTGTCATCGACACTGGCAATTGTATACCTGTGTTTTGTCATTTTTTCTTTCAATTCTATTTCCACTGATTGATCCTTAACCGACCATTTGTTTTAGTCGCTAGACGTTCCAACGTTCACCCCAGCGGATGTCCCTTGACCGAGCTGTGAGCACTGCGGCTAAGTGCCCTGTTTGGGCATCCTTAATTGGCCACCTTATTTTATGACTGACAAATTTAAATATCACTAGCAATGACGGTGGAGGAAAATATCGCTAGGAAAGCTCACCTGGGAGTGTTTTATAGGCGTCTATTGTTTCTGTGGTGTCTGTGAAGTCTGCCAATTCGCACATGGCCAGCGTGGTAGACTACGGCCTAAAACTCCACTGTGGCAGTATGTCCACCAATGCAACAATAAAAGGGTTGGAATTTATTTTATAAAACTTATATCGATTCTTCCCATTTTCTTCTCCAGATGTGAGTATGAAACCGCTCGACATCGTTCACAAGCCGCCAGAACAAAACAAAGGTGTGTTGGATTCAACTTACTACGATTTACTATACTATGCGTTAATTGCAAACTGAAAATAGAAACGACCTCCAGTCGTATTGTGACGTATTTGACGTGTAAGTAGGGCTTACAAAACAGGTCGGAAAATATATATGTCGGAGCTGTGGTCATGAGTGTGGTCTTTACATTGATACGCAAACGTAAACAAAGAGTGGGGCGTGC
>DWUN01001705.1:0-15724 GCA_018249975.1 Passova gellias | reverse complement strand
GACTAGCTTTTGCTATGCATAGCTATTGTTTGTGTCTCACGATGAAATACTTATGGAAATAGGTTGTGTTGTTACGTATTTTCCCTGTAGAACTACAAAGTTACACCTGATTTAAATACGGTCGAATAAATACTAAAACAAAACAAATCACAAAGTGAATAATACCAGGAGTACATTGAAATTAATGTTGATAAATACACAGACGGAGGTAGTGCGGACGTCGCGGCCGGAAGTGGGTCCATCCATCATCCGCCCGCCCTGATAAAAACGCTCGTTAGTGCCGCCCGCCCCCGCCCTACCTGCCTCTCTATTAATGTTCCACTCAAGTGCCTCTATTACGCCTGTCATTTATTATATCCATTTTGGCGAATTGGCTCATCCCGTATAAGAATGTAACATAATAATTAGAAGACTATCTTTTTCAAATTATATTATTCCAAATGACATATAGGTAATGCACGTTTGCCATCATGTGGACTTGTTTCATCTAAAAGTTGATACAAAAATCGCGAGATTACAAAATTGTGCAAAAATTTATAAATTGTAATTCAACAAGGACGTTACCAAAACATCAATTCTCTATAAAATTATCTAAATCGTGTATTTAGACGTCTTTCCGTTATAACATTGAAAAGACATTCATATCAAATTAAGTCGTGGTGCCCGAGCCGCTTATTTTGCGAGATGTATTACGCGAAAAACATAAAATGTCAAAATAAATCTCAAACCCCCGGGGTGTGTTCAGGGTACGCAAGGCGAGGTGGAGATTGAAGGCGTAAGAGGGTGTCGCTAGTCGGTTGGGAGATGTGAAAAGCGTTTATAAAAGTATGCGCAGCTCGAACCTCGTATTAAAATTATTATGAAACCGCGGCGCGGCGATAAGGCGGGATGATACCGGCTTAACACCCACCCCCACCACTATCGCACGCCACTCGAATGCCTTTTCAGTGTATATCTACATGAAAACTTGCGTCTACGGTTTATGCATAACTTTGCCTTGTACACGGAAAGTTTCCACTTACAACATGAATACTACTTAGTATTAAATAAAAGTTTTGCTCCCTTTAACACTATTCAATTCCAATTTATTCTACACATTCGTGGGACTGTTGAATAAACATTTTGTAGCGCTGACTGTATTTATATAGAGTTCTTATACACTTAAATTTTTCTAACGATTTAGATGTCGGCGTTTTTAAATAACATCATCTCTTATATACGACAAAAATAAATCTGACGTCCAAATATGCGAAGCATTTTGCATGGCTCTTATTAAAATTCACATGAGGTAAAGTGTGGAAACTTAAAACATTAACCAGACAAAGTTATGTGAACAATGTAAACGTCGCCGGGCAACTTTATGCAGAAGCTGCAGCGGTAGGTAGGTATGTCGAACGACAATTATAACTTTGGCCCCGGACGCGACAGTACGTTCCACTGCAACAAATAAAATATGTTCACGAAAACGCGAGAGGGGGACGGCAAAGCGAAATTTCGTACACGAGACAAAGATAAGCTTAACCAGCACGAAATTATGAGCGTTTAACTGTTTCTAGCTGTAGAATCTGGCACGGGTGCTTCGCCGGCTCGCCAGCCCGCGTTATTTACGAGGGGGTGGTGGCCTGAGGGGGTCTCCCGTTGCACCCGAGATAGCGCCTTCCCCGGAAGAGCGCCGCCGCAACCGCCGCGCGACACATCCTCGACGCCACCCACCTTGCAAATGTAACCCTTCCTGCCTCCCGTTGAAGCACCAGTATGCCCTGTCCGACTAGCCTCGTGCCATCGCAGCACCTCACTTCTGCTTGTGCAGATTGCTGCCAGCCCGCACTCGCCGGGACGTTAAACGGCACTCAGATTTAACCTCTATCGCCGGTGCAATAGGACGAAATCGCGACAAGAACACGCCATCGCTTTCCGTTGACCGACCCGAACGTTTCCTTACGTTACGTTATAGTAAAGATGCCCGTATTTGTAATTTATGACAGCATAAAACGATGGTAAGTTAGCTTGTGTCATTATATCAGTCGGGGGAGTGGGAATCACGGCCTGGGAAGGCATAAGGGTGGTAGTTAAGTCAGCCTTTATAACAGGTCATGCTACCAAGTATTATGGTCTGCGATAGTGCAATTACTTAAAAACGAAACTATAAGGAACATTTTCCATAATTAAAGTTTTATTTAAAGACTTATCAATAAATAGTTTTAACTATCCTTACCGTGATCCACGTAATCCTAATGTATCCACTGTCTGAATACTTTTCATTACAACAACGGAACATCAATACATAAACTAACGAAGGCCAGAGGGGTCGCGTACCTTTGTCATTTAAGTGAAAATATACGACACAGAGAAAAGAGAAAAATGCGCAAAAACCGTCTAGAGTATTATACCGCGAGCAGACCATTACTTTTAATATAAATAAAATAACAAAATATGAGCGTCCGGCCGCTGAGTGCCCCCCGACAGTTTTATATTTCAAGAGGACGTTTGCTGCTCCACTTCCTTACTTGAGATTTATTTTTAATGTACCTACACCACAATTTCAAGGTGTATCTAATACTATTATATGTTGTTGTTAATTGTAATTGTAATATTGTACGTTGCTAAACATATTTTATATCATACAGCAATTAACATACAAGCTAATCTAACTAGCTAATACATACTCGCATATTCAAACAAACCGAAATGACGAAAATTCGTCTCATATAATATTATTTCTCGAATATCCGTACTGTTTATATTTGAAACGACCGAGTACCTACAAGTTAAACGATAAATAATGATGTTTGATTGAAAGAGATGCATGAGCTTGGTACTAAAATTATTACAACGTGAGTCAACGCAAACATTGTGTAAAAGAGAAAATTTCATGTTTCTGCGCATTACACCACAAAATGAAGGATAATTTGGGGAATATCGGTTATAATACTTTCGCACGGTGCGGCTGCGTTACGCGCCGTCCGTCGTCCGCGTCTGCGTCTTACGTCCTTGCGGCACATGCGGCCGATCGTGATGTGTGTGACTGACATAACAATAAACAAATACATGTACTGTTGTAAGAGTTATATCCTAACTCAGTTTCGTTACTAAACAAAAAACCAGATGTAAACAGAGTAACATACTTTAACATAACATAAAAAGTAACGTAAAATAGCCTGTTGAACGATTGCCAGGATTGAATTACAACTATGAAATTAGAATTTCTACGAAACCATACACTAGTAATATTCGTTCATTCGCCCTTTGTAATCCTCTAGATTACAATAAAGAATCAATAAAGAAATGTTAATTATACAGTTCTCTATATACCTAACCAAAAATTAAAATAGGATAAAATAAATACATCACTTATTCATCAGTTGTAATATGCACATATCCAGACCATCTGGTTCGTACGTGTTAATTTACGCAACTTAATCAAGGACGTGCTGGACGGCAGTCAACGCAGTGGCCACAAGTTTCTTTCAACAATATACCGCGAAAGTTATCCGGACCGACGCATCAGCCGCATCATTCGCTACTGAAAGCCTCAATTCGAATTTGTTCACTTGTTGAATAAATAAATAATCAATCAGGCGTTGTTTCATATAGCTACGTTGGCGATATTACTTGAAAATATTAAATTTACTGTTTTGAAATTCAATACTTCATTGTCGTTGAAATTAAAGCCATAAACATAAACACGTTCAATATGTTTACGACGCGCGATATCTTATAAATCTTCCACTTCAATATCGTGCAACAGCTTATGTGAATTAAGTTCAATATTTTGTGTGGAAATTAAATAGTTGATCTTTATTTTCTTGTAGTAAAGTAACGGAGAGGCTTAAAAATGTTTCATTCATTTATTTAAACAAGCTTCATTCTTTTATTACAAATCAACATACATTGTACATCCAAGTATAACGAGTACCTACCATAATTGTTTTTCATTATGTTTTTTTTTGACATCAATATACTAACCAAAACTAATATGTAAGTATTTAAACTTCACTGTTCAAGTTCAAATACCCTGACGGATAGTGTTAGAAGCAAATTGTGTTAAACGACACCGACACCGAGCAGATAATCTAGTAAAAAGCTGATTATCGCGAAAGCGGCGACAATAACCCTTCAGAGGTCGAGGCGAGTAAACAGTAACAAGGCGCTAAGCTATGTCAATGCGGAGGGAAGCCCGCCGGCGCGGGTCGGTGAACGCGGCTGGAGTTTCGTGAGCTGCGTGCGTTTCCGCGATGCATGCCCTTTCACAACCTCCTATCAATCAACGTCCGGTTTTAATGAGTTAATTTTGACGCACCTCGCCCGAACATTCCTACGCAAAATCGCTTCATAAACAACAAAAATTACACGACGCCATCGGCACTAACCCACTTATTATTATCGCCTCCATAAACGTCCCGGCGACCCGCTGCTAATTACGGCCCGTGTCCCTCGAAACCTTACGAGGCTTCATCGTCCAATATTGTCCAGCGCGCTCGATCGTAAAGCGCGCCTACAAAACAAGGAACGTAACTTATATACGGCGTATATCCTATAGGGTTCACAATAAAACCGCGTGAAAATGGCAATAGCTATTCAGAGGGAGATATTAAAATGCATGGAAATAAATTCGGCGTCGCATTCGGCCGTACAGCTCTGGGGGTGCAGTAAAAATAAACAGCGACGCCATTAGAACTCACTTCCATATTCAAATTTATGAACGCGTCCGCGCCGCTCGCCCGCCACTCATGCCGACATGCCGACCCACCGGTCATTTAATGCGATCGCCATAATAAATTTGACGATAAATTTAAAAATTTCACCCTCGTTTTACCCTATTGCGAATACGTCAGAGCAAAACGCTCCGATTGCGTCTGCTTTCTATGAATACATTCAAATGAATGCTGAACCTTCTTGTTAAACATTTGCATTTTTTTGGAATTGCCTAGTAGGTACCTATATTTTGCAATTTTGGTATTTACGACTAACAAATGAGTGTAAAATCGACGTAAAAATATCGATTTGAACTGTTTTCTTTGTTCACGGATTTATTAACACATTTTGGCGATCCCAACGTTCATGTGCGTCCACATTATAAAGTTTAACGAAACGAAATAAATAATAGAGTGGGGAGCGTTCACACTGAACAGCCGCCGTCGAGCGACGCGTGCTTTAGCTTGAATAAACAGAGGTTTTCAAAAATTTGTGTATTTAAATCGAATGTGACTTGTGTTACTGGTCTATTTCTGTTTAACTGCCGGCCTGATGGATCTGAAATAACACCTCCCGATACTACCGTTCAGGGAACTTACATTAATTCATATGGGATTAGGTGTCATCATAAACAGGAATTATTTAGTCAACTGAGGTTAAAAGCAACAACATAATGCAAGCCAATTATCTATTTAGAATTTTATTACTGTGAGGACAAAATTACATTTATGTGGGAATGTGACAGACATCTACATTTTTTTCCAACATAAATGCAGTATTTTGTCTCAATACTAAATTACACGACTATCTTGAACACTTACTTTGTATCTCACATGTTGCGTGAAACAAAATTACCAACTGAAAAAAGAAAACTACTCGTTGCCATAACATAACAAAAATATAACAACCATTATCTATGTTATAGATGACAATGCAACAGAAACCCATAAAACTGGTATCTCAATATAAACACATCTTTGAATAAAATGATGCTGTAACGATTGTGGAAACAGAATGAATGTAAATAATATTTCCGCGATTCGTACAAAACGTAAAGCGCAACAGAGCCAGTGATGCGACAATGAATATTCAACGCCACATACACAACGATATAAAAACGGCACGCCGTCCGTCGGTAATTAAAACTTTATTTAATTGTTTGATTTATACGAATGTCGGCCGGCTCCATAATACAATGCATTGGGCCATGAATTAAAATCAATTATTATAATTTTTTTCATTGACACAAGCATTACTAATTTGTAATGGTCGTGTACTTACTAATTAATAAAAATGTCATGTTTTGATGATCACTGATGAACAGGTAACATAAAGTAACGTGATATTTGAATCTTTGAAGTGATAATATTGACGTTTCTAACAATATTTACTAATATTATAATATATTATATGAAACAATAAGCAGAGATTCAAATAAGAAAAATTATACAGTATCGTTTATGTTTTTGGATAAGTAAATAGCACAAACTGAGATCACTTTCTTAGATGTGGAAATGCGATACGATATTGAAAACTGTAAAAGTATAAAGTAGATATGTAACTGCAGGATCGTAGATCGCCCGATTGCCTAGTAAGTCGACCTACTGTGCGTCGGCTTCAAAAAGTAGCGTAGGTACAATATTAAAGTTTTTGATTAGAACCATTGTTAAAGTTTTAACACAATGCAAGCAATGCCATATGTGTATGTCCCTATATGTAATGTAAAAAATGTTATATATGTAGCTAAACTAGCAGAGAGTCACGATCCGGGGTTGTCTCCGACCCGATGACTGGCAGATTCGTCCAAATTGCTTCTATCACATTAATATTGGATTCGGCCCGCCCCGGGAGCTTGCAGTCGCACGTATCGCTGTAGCTATTTAATTTAAAGCACACAAAGCGATTGACATGGCTCCCGGCGTCCGCTTTTGATAACGAACTCGCAAAGTTGTTTCAAAAATTAAAAGTTTGGTAGTTCGATTGAGGTTTGTACGCCAAGGTTCCGTAAAATAGCGTAAGGTATATAGATCGTATTGTCTGTTATGGGATTATCACTATTTTATATGGTTAAAACATTTTTCTTCTATTATTATTAATATTTTCTGTTTTCTTTTTGTTTGTATCTAGTTGTGTAAATTTTATAAATTGTATTGTGACATACATACATACAGTTCTGTGACAAACCAAATACTAAGGTCCAGCTATTTTTCTGGTCCGTTTAAAACATAACTTGGTGAAAAAAATTCAATTTCATCCATGACAAAGGCTGTATAATTTAGTAACGAACACGAAGCTTTTTAAGCTTTTTGTATTGAACCCTAAAAATCGGTAGCCCGAGTGAATCTAGTTACGGATGTCAATGCAGGATTGGACACACGGCTGTTATTGTACGAGGCATGATTAACGGAAGCGGCCTTGCCCTACCTACCGTGTTTTAATGAAAACGTCTTTATGAATGCCCCAGAGATGAGGAAGGTTCTATTAAACTGTACAATGATGGAGGCTTACTCTCGGGCTAAATGAATATAATGGATGTTGAGAGATGATAAGAATGATGCTTTATTTTTCATTCATGAGCGGACAATAAAGTATACAATATAGGTAAACAATAATAAGGTGAAATATATAATATTTGATGTTATTACCAGAAATTAACATACTGTCTTGTTTATTACCTATGTTATTTAAGATAGCTTACCAGATGTATTGAACTTGTCATAATTGTGAAATGGCCTATTTAATAAAAAAAATACGTGTCTCGATGACCTTCGATATACGATTCTTAAAAGGGAGAAGATCGTTATTTATATAAAAAAAATAAGGAACCGGAGATATTACCAATAACACATCAAGACTTACAACTTACACGCAAATTCATTGAATGTAGTACATATATAAAAAAATCCCAATCCTGAGTTTCTGACGCCAATGAGAAATTTGTTACTACTTTGAAAAAAGAAATTCGTATGTATAACACCTTAACGTGATTAAGTGTTCACAGTTACAACTGCCGTTTTGCAGTAGAAAGATCGATCGCTCCAAAATTTAAGTACAAATAATACTTACTTCAAATAAATGTAGGTATACGTAATATTGACATGTGTAATTAAAATCATGGTCCCTACGTAAAACGTAATTAAAATTGAAAAATAAAATGCTTTTTTAATATCCAACGCCATTTATTATACGGGTGGGGGGGTAAGCCATGACGAAACCAAATCTTACAATTCACCATAATGTTTTTTAAGGTTTGTGAAATCTGCCAGTCCGCACTTGATCGGCGAAGTAGACTATGGCCTTAATGCTTTGTCGTATACAGCAGTAGAATAACAAAAATTACTCGAAAAAAAATGTTTGCCTAAAATCCAAAAGCTCTAATAACCTGTTTATTATTTACTATAATATATAATGTGTATCTGTATCAAACGTAAGTTGTCAGAAATAATTAATTGTATTTTATATATTGGTGCCTACAAACCTATTTTAACAAGGTACACATTAATAAAAATACCTACATATTATAGATAACACCAAAAGTGAATTAACAGGTGTAACAAGCTTGTCTGGACACATAAGTAGATATGGTTCACAAGGATAGTTTTCCTCATAAGGAACGACCTGTAAAGATGCCAAGTATGTAGAGCTAAACAATGTAGCGTCACCTTGAGTTTTCATAAGAAGGTACTTACTATTGAAATATATCTTAACAAGTATATTAATAATGCTGTATATTAACAATTGTTATACTAATTATTAATTCGTCAGAAATTTACTCTTTCTTCTGAATCATAGGTAATACTAGCTAGCATTGTCATCTTCAATAACGTTGCTTTTAAAGAATTTCGTCAAAATACTCGTGATTTAAACTATACCAATCATACCTTTTCATTTTAAAAAGGAAATAATGGCTAATTCATTACCTACTGGGGTACACTTTAACAAAACTAACATTATAATTTAAGTTTGTAGCTTAAGTGTAATAGGTAGGTACTATTACTACCTAAGTATTTATTTTTAATGACCTTTTAGAATTGTATTAAAAAAGTACGTATTCATATTCATTATTATGAGTGTCGAAGTTAGAAGAGTTTTGCAAAACATAAATTTATTAAAGTAGAGTTAATCTTAAGAAAGTTTTGTCAGAAACTTTTATTTTTGTGATCAATATAATGTAAGTGTGTGTAACAGTAGAGAAGCACCAACATCGACTGATATAATATGTCGGTACAGTAACGGAACTTGTGAATATGAAATTGTCTACAAATTGACAAACAAAGGATTATAACTTACAAAGTGCAGCTTCAATTAGCGAATGTGGGAGGCTTCGCGGGGCGACCGGCCGCCATCTAGCGGGCGTCAGCGCCGCCCACCGCCGCCTCGCGCTCGCCACCCGCGGCCACATGTCACTTATGAATATGAGGCGTTATGATTATGAAAATATGCCCCGCCCCGAATATGGAATATGGAGGAGGGAGACCCGTGGAGCGCGTGCGAATGGGCGAAGTTTGATTTATGAGCCGGGCGCGGCCCCGCCTCCCTGTCATAACCGTATACCTGGTGCGCGCGCGCGCGGCCGCCCGCCGCCCGCCGCCGCCTCGCGCTCAGTCCCGCTTCAGATGGCGAGAGGTGCGGCCGGCCGCTCTCCGTGTCCGCTCCGCACTCTGAGTCCGTACGTCGAGCGAGCCGCGTAGCCGGCCCCGCGAGTGATCCCGAGCGTGCCGCGTGCAGTGCCGCCGAGGGCCAGTGCTCTTCGCTCCGACGCCACCCCTGCCATGCGCCGGCCCTGAGCCGTCAGCGCGACTCACCATGCCGCGCATCAAGCCCGCCTGCGTCCGCCGCGTCTCCATCGGTACTTACCACTCCAACTCGAACATCCACCACAGCACATCACACACGACGACACCGGCGCTCTACAAACCTGTGACCCTCTCGAGCCATAAGAATTCCGTGCATCCGTCGGGATTTTCATAGATCACTCGATTCGCATCCGTACCGACCATGATTCAGTTAGCGACGATAAAATTTGGCATTCACCAAAAAGTGAGCACTAAAATTCGCTTCCGACGTGGTGAGTAAACAGTGCAGTGAATTATCATCCTTCAATTGTATCTGATTCCTTAGAATTTGAAGAAAACACACGGAGGTAGGTGGATATTAACAGGGCTACAAAATTTATAGTTAGCATTGAAAATAAGTTTTACTGCGAACTTAACACTTGGCAATGACACGTTTCAGCTGATCTGCCGAGAGCATTGAGTTTTAAAAATAGCAAGTAAAATAGTGAAATTGATCAGACAAGACATTTAAAGTAAATATTTAAAGCATAACAGTGAATGGATTTAGAATCCATAATAATAGTTCTTTTTACCATTGAAGACAACATTGTGTAGTGTTTGCAACTTAAAGCTCGAAGAGATTTGTAAAGTTCATCTATTTCTATAATACTCTACTCACATTAATCAGCTATTTAAAGTATAAAAGTTTCATAAGTCAGCATTTGAGGACTGTTTAAAAGCATCAAATGTATAGTAGAGCTTTTATCAGTACCTACAATAATTTATTGCGGGTATTTTAGTGCAGTGATAAGTGACGTAATTTAACGTAACGTAAGTAAACAGAGATTTCTAAAGATATTGCAAGATACATTTCATTAAAAATGTATCTTTAATGTTACCATGTTTATGAATAATATGAACAAATTATACATTATTGCATATACCTACATATTTATAAAATAAGCACATTCTATAAGGCACTATCCAAACCCCAAAATTCGTTATCTATTTATGATAATACATTTTATTGAATCAATAATTTATTTTTCTTTTTTTCATCGATTCTTTATAAAGATAGTTTATATTTTCTACAAGTTGTAAGTAATATTCAATCTCATAAAAAAGATTAACTGTAAACATGGTTACAAATCATGCAATCTTTAACTGTTTTAAAACATAACTACAATAAATAGTTAAAGTTCACCAAAATTAATGACATACCACATAATTACATATATATATTATTAAGGAACTTGTTAAATATAGAAAAATAAAAAAATCGAAAAACCCTGAGTAATAGTAAACCTAGTGTACCTACCTATAATGCTATGAAATAATGAAAGAGTATAGGTACTTATCCATTAAGCTCTCTATTTATGCCTTAAATGCAATTGTTTGTGACCAAAAAAGATAAAATAAATAAATTTTCCTTATATCAGTGGGTAGTGTTCATTTATAGAACATATTTTCATGGAGGCCTTAAGCGGCTCTATATTAGTGGAATGACGGGCCGTCAAATTTTATTAATCCGACCGTCACACTCTTTTTATTGGAGTTCTATAAAACTTTAGAGCCGTTTTATCTACTAACGATTGAAATACCTGCCTAATGATATTCTTTATTCTTCATACACAGTGTGGGACATAAATTTCAAAACTGGCAGAAAGCCGGTTCTGTTTTGTACTAAAATGAAATATTAGTATCTAGGTATGCATATTCCGACCGTTTACCTTCAATGATAAATAGTAATTAAAAGCTGTTGTATAAATTATGGACTTTCTGTAAATTAATAAATGAGTACCGAGTTTTTAATTATAAATTCAAAATATTCAGTTCGTTATTATATTTATTTAATACCTATTTACTTAGATATAGATTAATTGGGAGACATATATTAACGTGACATTAACTGTTAATGCTTTAATCGATGTGTTTATAATGAAGCTTTTAGTATTTTGAGAATTTTTTTTCAAATAAACGTGAATAACATTCGCTATTGAATTGTGATCGGGCCGTTCTCGTTGAAGATTTAACGCATGAACTTTTTTTTTATATATTTGTGCGCAAGGCGCGCGGCGGCTTTGAGAACGAGGCTGGTCGTGTACAAAACGAGGACTCGCTGCCAAATTGCGACAAACAGACACCACTAATCCTTCCTCTTGCAAACTATTAAACGCACCGATATCTCGCTACAAACGAGACGCTTAATCCCTCAACGCAAGATTATTTCGGATTACCGTCGATACTTTGTGACGGTGTTCACTTTTTCGCTCCCATTTTAATGCAAACAAACATTGCCGACCGCGTGAAAAAGGAGAGGGCATTAGACGCGTGCATACAAAAATCTTACTTTTAAATAGAACGTTAAAAACTTTTTATTACTGCTTCCAAAGAAATCATAGGTATAAATGATACGCACATTAAGAGACCAGAGAAAGTTGAGAAGCCGATAAGCAAAAGTATTGGTTTATATGGAAAATTTAAATATTCTGATATGATATGGGCTTTGAATATTCGATTGATATGGCGTATTCTGTTTAATATCCGGTATAGTATAAAGATAATGGAGGTTACACATGCACTCTTAATTTATTACGTTATAAAAACTAATAATTGTTTATTATTAAGCCAAGGCTAAGCTACTTTTTACCTCGAGACTATCCACGAGGTACTTATATTTCTAAAATAGGTACATTTGATGATATGGTGTAAATAATTAAATTTTTCAACAAAACCATAATCAAATTCATTAGACTACAAGTAGGTATGAGTATTGTAAATTTCGCGGATATCAGTTCTCGGCTCTACTAGTGATCTATATGATAGTGTCCGGGACTTTCAATATTTGAATGAATATTCGAATGTGGCATAAAACAACTATTATCTATTGAAACATGAATTATAACAATAGATGATTAGTGATGGTCATAAAGCAAAGGTCAAATAGATTTCCGTTACGCTGATTATAATACACTTGCTTATAATATGAGATTACAATAGGTATATGGACGTTCCGTAAAACAACTCCGATGACCCCGAGTAATAGTCTACAGTGGGTACCTACACTTACTTATATTAAATTAATACGCAAATATTTTATAAAGCTTCATCAGCTATAACTCATACTTATATGGTTACAGCTTGTAAGCGTGTAATTTGGTTTATTTTAATGCGGTGGCTTATTTATTAAAACAACCCTCCTACTTAGTGCCAAAAATATTGTACATTTTCGTAACTTTCAGTCATACTTCGAACGCACAATGCTCGATCGTGACAAAATATCTACATAAGAAGAAGAGCTGTTAGAAGCTGCTAATAAAAGTTCATTTGGTACTTAAAAGCGAAAAAGCTTTGTTTGGTCTGTGTACCTAATTTAAACATTAAGAATTTATTAACTAGGTTAATAAATGTTATATTGTATGCAACTATATTCTAATTCGATAACATACGATTGATCCCTATTGTTTAACTATCTATACGCATTCAAATTTTGGTATTGTCTTACAATAACTATGCAATATGTGTACCTACCATTTGATCCCTTTGGAAACTGTATATCGTTCTATAATTACTTTAACAGACAGGATCGTTAGTAGAAAATCCATTACTTCAATTACCCTAAATATAGCTGTTATAATAAATAGATATGATTTAAAAATATGTACATACTAATCCATAAAGTTTATTATAATAACTTTAATGTGAATAGATAAATACATAATCGACGTTAAACTTTACATGTAGCTACCTAGTATCGCAACTAGACGTGTAAAAGAATTTGTAATAATTCAAATAATAATACACTTTAAAATACAAACTTTCATACTAAAAATCTTCAGAACAGAATCTTCGATGCATTCGAATATCAGTAGGTACTGCCGGAATCCATCGACCTTTCATGATGCCAAATATGGCTAATGAATGATCAAACCAGTACAGAGGAGGTAGAAAAGACGATTATATAGAATAGAATTATAATTTAAAAACTAAACATAAAATATCTATTAATAGAACACAATGTCAATTTCAATTCTAAATTTAGAAAGAACTCGTTGTTTCGGGCAGTTTTCTCAACTAAGCCAATAACTACTCGGTTAAAATATTTTGGAAATTCTATAACTTCATATTGATTATGACTCGATTTTTGGCAGCTATTCAAATACACCATTTATTTAAGCAAGGTATCAGAGAAAGATGAATAAATAAGAGCTATCATGCACCAGATTAACGTTCCAGTTGAGTTATAAAATAACAAAGAGATGGAACATCGCGTAGGCATGCGTAGCGTGTAATGCCAGCGGTTGTACTATTGCTGTTACGGCAACCGTCCTTTGTCATGCTAAACGCATATTGTAATGCAATGCGGCCTGGATATAATATTTATTATCTAAATGTAAAATCTATAACGAAATTTAAAACTGTCTAGAATAAACGTCAAGGTTCACGACAACTTTTGCAAAACAACAATTTCAAAGGCTAAAATTTTCTGCACTGCTTCTTTATTATGTATAAATAAAATAAAGTACCTATCTTTATAATACATATGTAGAACGTCATTATTGTTACGTAGTTAAGGAATAAGAATACAGCCAAAGATCACTAAGCAACACTACCTACTTAAATTAATTTTAAAATTCGGAACGAGTATCCGCAACCTAAGTACCTACTTCCCATAAATATTCAGAATACTTTGAGTAACTAAGCCCTTGAGCACTGAGTACTTGAGTAACTAAACAATATTATAATAAATAGATTCCGTTTCCACGTGTCTAACTGTACGAAGGATAAACAATATATGTATTAAACAATTTGTTGAAAATAAGTCAAATGGGTCAAATAATAGCATATATGAAAAACTATAGGAAAATTAACAATTTTTACGCATGAAAAAATATAACACTGCTTCCGCATGATACGCTGCTTTTCGTAACAGTGGCTGTATGTATTTTTGTAAGTACGTACAACTCTTGTAAGTAGGTACAACTCAGACAAATGGATAATTTTAAATGGATAACATAATCAATGAGAATTTATATTGTATTATTATCGTAGCCACTAAAAAAATAATGTTAATGCATACATTACCTACCTAAACGCAACTTTTGTTCATTTATTGTATAAATAGATTTTTTTTTGCCACCCGTTCCTTTAACAAACATACAGCTTTAGCTAACAACTTTAGCTTTAAGGGTTAAGCTACATTTTAGTCAATGAAAATAATCAGTAATTATACAAAATCTTAGTTTTAGTATAAGTGCTAAGATTAATGGAATACAAAAACTTGTGTTGCGTGCGTACATGTCATCAGATTCGCTCATCGAGATTAAATTTGTCACTGACTTAAATAATAACAGCGCTATTTCAAGTAAAGTGTAAAACCATTCGAATTAAAAATAGAATATTAGACATTGGAAGGAATTCGATACTGCGCTACGTAAATTTCTTGTAAGAACTTGTAAGAACGAACGTACGAGCTTTAGCTTGGTAATAGCTAGTAAGTAATAAGTCGTAGGTATATTATGGTAACAATTCTACTGTGGGATCAACATTGTTAGATCAGTTTGTACCAATAAGATGTGTCGCATATAAATAGAGTCGATTTTAATTTGAATGGTACCTATTTATATCTAATGGTGAACAGGATATAGACTAAATAAAAATATTACCTATTTTAGATTTTGCAGCTTGGCATAATCCGTTGCTATCAGAATTTACTCAAAATCCACATAATTACAATGACTACACAATTGTTTTATACAAAATGACAAGACACGAACAATCTTTCTTACAAATAACCTACGACGACCCACGTGTAGTGTGAACGTGTTTTTCATCTACCTATGGAAAATATTTCTATTGTAACTAATAAGTCAACTAACGATTATTTTAGGACTTTATTGCTCGAAATTGTTTTCCACGTGATTACACGATGGCAAGTAAAATCATAATGGAAACCACGAAGCGACGTGAAGTTCTTCACAAACATATCGAAAAATTGTAAACTCGAAGCTATTGACATTTTTTATTAGCTCGCTGCCCGTTTTTGTGTTTTATAAGGAACCATAATCTATTAGATATAAAAACTACTACTCAATACAATTATGATGAAGACGCTCCACAAACACTGTACTGCTTTACAGTGAACCCACTGACTATTCCGCAGTAATGCAGCGTGATGAAGTATTCTCCAAACCTAAGAAAATTGCGGGCAAACTGAAAAATTATTTATTATTATATTAAAAGTAAAACTCTGG
>DWUN01001704.1:0-15724 GCA_018249975.1 Passova gellias | reverse complement strand
TGGCTATAGTAGACTAAATGATGCCCAAAATAACTATTCCACGCGGACGAAGTCGCGGGCACAGCTAGTAAGTAATAAACATACTGTAATACATACTGTATAATACTTATACATACATATTTTTATTTCACCCGGTACCAAAAAAAGCAAATATGCTCATCACAGAAATTCTTATCCTGGGTAGAAATAGAAATCATGATCTCCGATTTGTCATTCAGAGTCTAGACCAAAAGCCCCGTCAACTAAAAGTGGAAAGCCGGAATCCTCTCACTCACCACGTACCGGCTAACCATAGAGACTCAGTAAGTAACCGGAAGTACTTTATAATCGGCGAATCTTACGTGCGATCTAGTGGTCAAGTAATTATTTGTTGTTGTGAAGTACGATCAATTGTAACGACTGCATTCGTCTTCATTAAAACGGCTTCTAATTGTCTATTTCTGAATCGGATCGCTTCGGTCGCGGATATTATCCGTCTATATCTGTGCGTTCGATCATAGTTGAAAAGATGTTTATATACAAAAACATTATGTAGTTTTTACTCGGAGTAACAATAAACTACACACGGAAATCACAATAAAACCCGATTATTTTTTCAGTACCAAATAACACTAAGGAAAATGGCAAATAATAATGGGTTACGTCGATCGGAAGTATAAACACACTTTTTCGTTACAACTGCGGTTCATTCCAACGTCGTAAATTAATTCGTTCAGACGACTAAATAAAAATAGTAGCTACCTACTTGGTTAACTGTTCGCCGGAACATAAATTTGCATGTGATTAGTCCTTAGTGTGGATTCTGCCGATTTGGTGCAACACGCCAAGGCTCGCTTACTGTTAGTGTTCGACAGACAGGCTTCACTGAATATTGTAATAATCATAATCTACGATAACGGTAATCGGAAAATGTACGATACGACATACAGATAATTTTTCACGCTCACGTAACACACGATCTTCACGATATAAAATATTTGTGCTCGGTGGGATCGAACCCGCACTGCGCGGTTGAGTAGTCAGCGTCGTTGACCACTGAACCGACCGGGATGTCAAAATACGTGAAATAGTCCGACATATCTGTGTATATCAATTTTTGTATAATATATATTAGCGAATACAGAACTAAGGCGAGATCGCTCACAGCCCGCGACGTGTAAAATGAACCCGCTCGTGGTTTCGTCGGTCGCCGCCGCGGACCCCTCGGTACTCATGACCGTGCCCCGCGGAACTCTAAACACACTCATTAAATCAATTACGCGAGTACTTAATATTGAGTTCTCTCTATAAATATATTTTCTTTATTCATATATAACATACTCTCAAAAAGTAGCGAATTTTGAAACATCACATTATTTACGAGTATATCTAAAAGTTTTTGCATAAAAATGAAAACACGAAATTATTTTTAAGGAATAAATGACCGAAGTCACACATTAATAATATTGTGATGTTTTCTTGGTGACACTATCACATAATGTGTGTCTTTTGCAAAATGCAATTACATATTCACTTTTGGGCAGAAAATGCCTCCGTCGCGGTTCATTTCGGGAGGTGGTTTTCAGCCTCAGTACTTGTATCAGCGACACCTGAAATAGGAAAAGATTAACTGACAAGGTTAAGGTGACCTTATGACGTAGCTCCTTATCTCCACTGTGACCTCTATCATTTATTTACTTTAAGCGCGTTAGTCGTAATTACCGGAAATGATATCTTATTATATTGTTACGTTCTCCTCGCCTGTGGCGATTTATATTAAAACATATTTTACAAAACATCATAATATATATTCATAATTACGCAGAATTGTACAATTTTTTACTTATAATACAACCGTAGATGGTACCGATACGCTGAATATGGATCGCGGCAAAAACTCTACAATTCATAAAATTATGTAGTTTTTTGATAACTCCCATCGAAAAGCATGTTCCTAAGAAGCCTACGTCACACTTATAACGGACAGATAACGAAGTCATTTCATGAGTATTCGGGTCCTCCAATTTCGCACGGAACGCTAAAAACGGTAGGAATATTAAAAGACGTCTTGCTCGGAATGTCATACCGATAATTCCCGTCGATAAGTTCATAAAAAGCACAGGGTTCGCTCGAAGCGCGGCCGACCGGCCACCGGTCGTGGCCGTATCGGGCGGAGGGGCGCTCGTATCGGGTATATCGGTTATATCAGTTATTTATGGTCACAGTTTTCGCAACAGTTTCCCAGCGAGCGCGAGCGGCGGTCCGGAACGCGCAAAAACCGCCACCGCATCACGGTCAAATGAAGATGTGTAATTAGTTAGTTTTTGCAGTCAATCGGTGGTTTTTTGCCGCCACATACGGTTGGCGTCGAGCCAACGCCCGGTCACGTTGGTTGGATTACAAAATAATAACTCGACATGAACTCAGCGCCGGGAATGGACAGAGCGACCCCGGACCCATTTTTTCCTGTCATTATCCTGTCTAGCGCTAGGTGTAGCACTGCTCGGAAATATTTTTTTAATTCAAAATGTCACACGTTCTACACCTTTTAATACTGTATTATAGAGTTTGACGTAACTGGAATGAAACACAACTAGTTTAAATGGATATAATAAAGAATGGCATTGTTGTAAGTTACAATAACAGCAATCACAGACTATGCACGAGCAGGACGAGTAGGTGCTACCTCAAGTAATAAAACGCAGCATAAGCTTTTTCAATACTAATTTCGCTTCGCGGTTTCAGGTCCGTGGGATACTTTGAAAAAGTTATATGGCGTTTTTATTTTCAAACATTACACTACGTTCTACGGCTTCGGTTGTATTGATTAGTCAGCTTTTTGTTACATATACATGTACATGTAGATTTACTTTGAAGTATTTAATAGTCATAAAATTAACTGAGACTATTAAGATTACAGATAAATTTGAACAAAATTATCGATTACAAAAAATGTATAACACTAAGTTCCTTTTGCGTACATACAATAAACAATTTATAGAGGCTTATTACAAGCCTGATGGAAAATAAAAAAGTCCTTGTTAATTGCAGCTATGATTAAAGCTTTATCTCGGCCACAACTTGCAGGTTGTTTGACAGGCGTGAAATATCAGGGTTCCTGTGATCGGCCAAGCACTATACTCTGTCACGTGGAACCTCTTATTTTAGACCAATATTTTTTTCCGGTTGCTCAATTTTATTTCGTTAGCGTATAGATCAACAGCCTACCTGCCTGTAAGTAGTATTCAGCAATCTAAGCTTTTACGTTACTAGCTTTGTAGTACTAAAATAACAGGAGTGAATTTTTTTATGAGAAGGATGCATCCTACGGTCGGTTAGTTACTTTTATTCGGAATGAACGCGACCCTCCAAATTCAATTTTCGTATAGAGTCTATATTATTTATAGAGTTCAGCTCTACCCACCGTTTACATACTAGGCGTACGTCGAGTCGGTAGACGCCAGCCCGAAGCGCTATGTAAATGCGCGCGCGCTCCCGCGTTACGTGCCGTAATGGAGGCTCTTGTAGCGGTCTCTACTTCGTTGCAGCTCGCTTTATTTGTATACGAGTACTTAACGGTTACAGGGAAAATTACCTAAAGCTTTACATGTTACAATAAGACGACATTTAATACTAAATAGATATATTTTCAGTGGTAGTTGTTAGGTAAATGAGGCATTCGGTGTCTGCCTACAGCAAAGCATAGAAAAAATATCATATAAAGAAAACTGTGGACAGTTGAGTTGCAGTTTTAAGCAGCTCAAGTCAAGCACACCTACAGACGAACTATCGCATTAAAATGTTTTATACGATTAAAGACTAATTTTACATTTGAACTTTACTGACATTATTTTATATTTATTTAAATAGTTATGATTGATCATTTTAAAGTTTATATTTATATATTCTACTGTAATTTATATCTAATACGAATGTAATAAGAACTTTGACATGTAAAATCGTTTGTAAAACGAGTCAACTTTTAATAATAATATCTATTATCGAATTGTGACGTCGAGACACAGTCAGAGCGAGGGTCTCGAGGGCTAGGCGTTTATGACTTCACTGGAGCCGCTCGCTAGATTATATTTGGAGTCTTTTGAAAAAATACGTTTGTGTAATAATGTTCGTTTACGGAGGCACGCGTGCCGGTAACCTTGCGACCTCGCTATTGGTTGGTAGCAGTCGGACACGTGTTGCGGTCTGCCACCTCGCCGTTACACACATCGTCTAATCGACTTGACAGATCAGCAATATGTGTAAAAACTAGATTGTGATTTTTAAAAGTTGTCCTTTTTATAATACACTCGAGCCCTGACTTGCACGACATTGCGACTTGACGCATTTTTATTTTTCAAACTAAATAGCTACAGTAAAAGTTTAGTTTTTGGAATTTATTTGAATTGCGAATTGAGCGAAAATATTATACACTTCAATTAATTAAAATGAAATACACTTTTTAAATTTCAACTTTGTGGTCAAATATTTGCTTGCTTATTTGGGTTTTACTTCCGTACATTCGTGGGAAACATCGTATTGGCTGAACAACAAAACATATTTCATTTTAATAATTGTACATACCAACGCATTAATTTCGACTAAGATAAATATTATAACGTCTAGCCACATTTTACAACTAAAAATTGTCTCGCGAGATGAACATTTGTCGGTCCTCTTCCATTTCGTACCGTTTCTAATAAGGTATAGATTCTTTGTTTATTATAACGATTACTACATATATTATACTAAAACAAGCAATCATTTAAAATTAAAATTCTAAATCGAATAACTTATGACCAGTCTGAGAATGTGGCGACAGTCGAATATATACAATTGCAAAGTTTATTATCGCGCAATAGTATGTACCTATATTCTATTTATAATTTTGTTTCATTTCAAGGTGAATTTCCAAAAAGATTTGTATGAAGCTAACGTGGTTTTTGTCGGCTCGGAGGTTGAGGCGAGTCTTGGCCATTTTAATTCCACACAGATTAATTGCGAGATACTGAGAAATTAAATAGATAACCGCCGTTAGCTGCAGCTCCGTGGTCTGGTAATATATGGTTCCGGCACCGCGCGGGCGTGCTTGCGACGGCCGCGCGGCCCCGCCAGAGCTAGCTTCTAAACATTTTCTTTTATTTTATTGCTAGATTTTAATCACACACTTGAAATAAAAATTTTACTAATACTTCCTGGTTGATAAAATTTTTAAATTCGTTTAATATTTATCTTCGAGGCAGACTGACGCTTGTCGTATCTATCAGATTTTACTGTCTCGTCGTGGCCACAGTACAAAAAAACGCGTAAGCTTTTGCTAATTAAAATCTATCGTTTGAATATTAAATACAACAGAGCTACTCTCATTTGGAAGTTTTGTGTCTTTGTATTTTTGCAACACACTCGACGGACGGGCGACGCACCGTTCACCGCGTATTATATCAATAAATATAATTTGCATTAAAAATTTTAAGTCGATTCGGAATTTCCTAACGAGGTTTCATTACGTAATCGTAAAATAATAATCTTACAGCGCCTCCAGCGGCGTTCCCCCGGACTCGGTCCGACGTTAACTTTGACAAACACATAAAGCTTTAAGAACGTCGGTTGTCTGTCAGAGTTATCTCTAATTAGAGGCAATTTTCGTGTGAACTATACATGGCACGAAATAATTGTTCACCGTTTTGATGTTTTTGCGTCGCCATTACGGCGTCGCGGTGGCTGCGCGGGCGCAGCCGGGTAATTTATCGGCCATTGCGGCCAAATGGGATTTAGTGATAAAATATTGTCTTTATGACGTTCAAAACTAGATTTCTTTTTTACTCTTTATGTGCGGTTATAACGATAAAATTTAACTTGACTTTCATATAAAATTATAAAGCTGGTTATTTCGTTGCTTTATTGTTCTTAGCAATATTATTATTATTCTCGGAGGACTTACGATGCGTGCGATAAGTTATTTATGTTGTCTCTTTTCCTCGTTACAAGTCTGAGCGATGAAACGTTTACCTCGCGGTACACAGGTATAGACTAGAAACATTGTTCGGAGTAATCGTACTCAACGATTCATTCCTACCGCATACAAACAGTGTGTTTCTATGCTGTAGGAATGAGTGTAGCGGTAGTAGGTTTCCATGTGAACCGCAGATTTGAGTGGTGCTGACGATTCTGGATGATCACGATGGCTTACCCGGCTAGTTTAAAGCTAATACCTAGTATCGTTTAAATAGAATGTTTAAGTAATGTGTATTAATTATAGTACCTCAGTACAGAAAACAATCGGCGATGCTTTTCCTTCGTCCGTGGCTAATATTGGTTGTCGTAACCGGTGACGGGTTCTCAAAGTTGCCAGCGAGTGTTGATCGCCGCGCTAGTATGGCGGGGACCAGGGCATGGGCACTCACACTTGCACATTTATTGACGCCGCAATATGCCAGTACATTTTCGTTAGCATTTCGCGTATCTTACGTCGGCACAAATTTTAAGATTAATTATAAGCTGATCTTCGTTCGGTAGATTCTTAGAGACAACTACGTCCCTTGCTCTCACCGAACGATCGCGACGTGAGTCGGCCAAATAGTTGTACCGATGTTCACGTCGAATAAGAGTTCCAAGCGGAACCTCGATGCGTGAACGTTTCGTGCGACAATATAAATCACCCGCCGCCCAGCGACGGCACCGGTGTGAGCTTTATATGCACTCGAACGGTCCTTCGACTGTGAGTTATGTTGTGAAGGCTTTTATAGCCGCCGATGAGCGATACATATATCCAATATGAATCCTGTGTGGCATTCGCGTGGAGCACTGCGCATTCCTCGGTACGAAGAATGTTGGTATGCGTTTCGTCACTTCTAGTTAACGACCGTCGAGACGTGACGCCGGGGCCCGCACGGAGCCCACGCGGAGCCCACGCGGTGGCCGCTCGCTGGCCGCGCGGCGCCGCTCTCCGCGGGCCGACATGTTCATTAACACCTATCCATCATAGTTTGCGTTGACACGATACAAAGAGCACTATAATTTAGTGTATTACTATAGCTAATTAATTATAATAATTATCCTCATTATGATGTAGACGTTATGAAATATGCATAAATTAATAATGTATGATGTTTGCGTTCGTGAATCCGACACGAGCGCTCGCCGTCCGCGGGTCGACGCGGCCGGCCTCTGTGAAGCACGAAGTGTGAACACAGTCGTGACTGATACGATTATATAAACATTGAAATGTCTCCTTTATCTTGCAAAAATTTAAACACTAAACTGAAATTTCGAAACCTTTTATTGTAATTCAACCTACAGGACGTCTTATTTAGGACCTGCAAGACGACAACACTGTCTGTCTTCCGCAACTTCTCCACATTACAGTAAGACCTTCGGTAGATATGCAACAGGAGTGTCGCGTTAGTACTGTTTGTAACGATGTATAAAATGTCAAGAACCCACTATTAATATTACTTAAACAGGATGTTATGTAAAGGGCCTATTAATCGCTAATTATTATCTAGGCTAGCTGCTACTGCGTTGTGTGTATATATATGTGAGCTACCTGTCTCCAAGTCGACCGGAATTCACGCAGGTCACCCCGTGCACTGATATTTCGGGGAAATTTTCCATAAGATTCTTTATAAAACGCAAGCAGAAATTGTTTTAATTCCGTTTGTTTTAGAAAACCATCTGGTAAAGAAAACGTTACGTCTTTACAAACCCTTCATTACACGTGAAGATATTTAGTTCTTCACCTTAATTTCTCAGTGCAAATAGAATGTAAATTAAAAAAAAAAATATTGTATACCCATTAAAAATATTACGATATTTAGTTATTAACAAAACAATTTAATTGTTTAAAGACATAATTATTATTTAAATGAATATTTCGCTCTGCGGTCGTTGAACTGAAATAGCACCATTGTGCACCGCCACGTGCTACGTTCATAAAAAAGAAGACAATACGTCATAATTATATTTTTCTTAATTAATATAATGTGCGTTCTCAGAGCGGTCAGTGATTTGTAAATGTGGGAGAAATTAACTTAATACCGAGGCTTTTTCACTTCTGATTGAGTTTCGGATGATTCCACAGTAAGTTACCTTGTTACGATTATTAAATAATAGAAAAAGTGCAATGTGTTATCGAGCAGTAGAACAGACGACAACAAGTAGCATACATTTGGTAGCTAGTCTCAAACACATGTACATCGAGTGGCTGTCTGTTTGCACGCGCTCCGTGGTCAGCGGCCAGCGCAAACACGGGAGTCGCCGCGTCGCTGCATGCTCGCGGTACAACGGAACGTAAACACGCAGAGGCCCCGCAGGTGACAGGCCCACTGTCTACACGCGGATTACTTTATTGAGCATTAAAATATTAGACGACAATGTTAATTGACCATAACCCTAATTAAATCCTTAATGAGGTCTTAGGGGTCATTCTTGTCTTTTGCCCGTAACCACCAAAGTGGTTTTCACAAAACGACTTGAAATAACCGAACTCAACAGTGAAAGGACACTTTCTAGGCATGATTGCTATATCTACCGTTAATAGAATTGTCCCCAGTTACTGTTATTATTATATCATTATTGAACTATCGAGAGAAACGGACGCAGTAACAGTCGATAATACAAAACGTAAACATATCGGTAAAAAGTAAAAACTAGTGTCTGGCGTAGCGCCGGCCGCGGTCAATTATACGCCTTTAACACGTATAAACCGCCAAATTAACATGTCATGAATATTATTTAGCTTTTTCTCAATTATGATAATATGACTGTAATGTTCCGAGCTGCCCTAGAATTAACCGGGGGCAAAAACCTCGTACGGATCTTTAGCAAAAATTTACATACATTACAATACTAATTCGTACTCGCAAGAGAGAAAAAATATTACAGCAGGAAAGAGAGGCGCGTGCGCAGCGCACCCCGGTACCGAGAGCGCCGAATGCTAATTGATACGCAACAAAAAATAAATTATAATTCAGAGCCAGAAGTGTGCAGCGTTTGACTATTGAAGTTACCAACTTGTACAGTTTCAACGAGGCTATTTATTTGCTTGCAATTTTTTTTCATTACCTGTACGTACAGAGGCGCCAAACGATCGAGTTAATTTTAAGTTATAATTTTAAATAACAATAAGTATTAATTTCAAAATTTAAATGTATTATACACATGCGTTTGAAGGATATACCCGTTACACGATGTTTTTGTTCTTCTGTTTTGTTTTGATGTTCTTTGTGTTTTGGACTTCACAATCTAGATTACTGTAGAGAAGTCTTGTAGGCGTCACGCCGCTTGCCCACAGTGTTATATCGATATAATAAAATCGTAATTCCACCGATCGTGAAGGCCCAAGTGCGTCCAGCGGCAAACCACTAAACTACTGCTGCCTCAAAATACTGTTATTAACACGAAAATGATAAGTTTGAAAGTAAAAATAAAAATAAAAATGAAAGTAATTTCTAAGCACCACAATTCTGCGGGCGGCTTGAGGATTGAGATTTAATATGTAAACGAATGCTAATTGTATATTTAACTGTTTGTTTGTTGAGCATAACACCGCATTCACTGCCAAATATATTTAACATATTATGGAAAATCTTTAGTGCTTAAAACTTGTAAATAATATTAACTTAGCTAATAACCGTTGCAAAGGTTTTCCTATGTTTTCAGAATAATTTTTACCCGTTAAATGCAAATACATCTTAGTGCTCAAAAAATGCGATCGTTCCGAGGTACTTTTTGTCATATTGAGGAGGTTTAGGGTTTCGTCGAATAAATATTTAAGCGACAAATATGGATTTAGATCTAGGTTCGATACTTAAACCCGTAAAAGACTGACTTCTCTTGATTAGACTGTTATATTTTTAAAGAAAATTCGATGTAAGCGACACTACCTTTTTAGTAGCTTCAAGACCTCGACGGCGTGCCGTCGCGCGCTGGAAATGCTGCCTCTAGAACCGCGCAGCAGGATGAAACTTGCAGCTTCGGCGATGAAGCGATGAAGGAATGGAGATGACAAGGAATGACAGCTCTCAAAACGCACACAGAGGCGCTCCTCGTGAAGACGCGAAACCAGTTTTTCTATTTAATAGCGAAGCAGAACCCTACGATAGCAATGATAAAGCAGTCACATAAGGAAATTGCAGTGCTATTATTGTGTTTATTTATCACGGAGACCTGCCGATGCATGCTATCTATGTATGCATATACAAGTCCTACCCTACATTTATGTATATACGAGCATAGTATAGTTGCCGCAGTAGCTCTCGTATGTACGAGTGCTACTGCGGCTAGAACTTGATTTCGTTGGGTCATTCGACCTTCATACCTGTCGGTACGTATCCATGTGACATACTGATCTAGTTAGACTTTTTCTCCATAATATTGTAAATGTCACTCTTGTGTACCGCTAACTGACGAACTGTATTTTATAATTTAAAATCTACATATTTGGCTGACATAATTTATTTTAAGACAGGCCCTAGAGAATACTATGCGAAACAAGCATGTCGATTATGTATATCTTAAGTTATTTTATTCGAGTTCTATTTCAAGTAAGAAGTCGGTATTGACTCAGTATTAATTGGTACGGAGCTAAATAGAACTTATACATTCCTATAATCGAATCATTATGTGAGAATCGTGCTGTATCCCACTACTCGTATATATAAAATATAATCTGCTTTGTATCGCCGTTAATTGAATTTATCTGTTGATATCGTTCAAAAATAACAAAAAGTCAAAATCATATCTCAAAACAAAAAAGATAAAACGCCAACGAGCACAAAACCGCGAGGCGAGGCGCGATTTTTTCTAAATGAGCGTAATGGCCGTTATATCAGTTCGCAAACCGGCCGGAGTTGTTTTCCATTACCGCGAGCGGCACGTGGCTTCCTAGTGGGTGTGGAGAGGCTCTCCTTGAGAACCTGTCGCTTGTCACACGAATGTTGTCGCGGCGTCTGACGACAGCTTTGTCACGATCTCCGCCAACATCGCTCCGCCGACCGACCGCGCTTCTACAACCGATACCAGATATATGCTGGCGATATCGTGCTAGGCTATATTCGAAATTACTACATCGAAACATGACACAACGAATTATTATTAATTTGTTTCCGAATCAAGTCGCTATAACGTACATATCAATGATAGTATGCCTCCTACTATCGATATAACAAAGCGTAAACGTTGTAAATATTAGATTTACCACCAAACCTTTGTTCACCCCTAACGTACATTGGTACATAATACTTGTTATAATTGTTACACCGTTTGCAAACCAGTTATCAAACACAAATCGTACCCAAAGCGATATGTTGATTAGGACCGCGACAAAATTGCAAACTGAACAATTTACCTCCAGCGCCGAGCCATTTGCGCAGTCAACGATGACTACAATGACCACACGTTACGAGAATTAAATCACCTGATTGTTACTTCACAGTGCGTAAACAATGCTTTATGAGTGTTGGAGCGGTTCCAACACACTCATTCTGGGAGAGTCGGAAACGCAGGCGCCAGGTCTCATCACTATTTAATAAGATCATACATATTTAAAGAACAACCATATTTACATACATTATATTCAATCACGCCTTTAGCTTATAAATGACGAGGTGGTTAGATGAGAGCCTACCGTGTTGTTCTAGGTATATCTATAGTATTGGAACTTTATGGAACAAAAAGAACTGTATAATAATAGTTTGACACGGCAGATTCGTTGGTTAATAACCCTGGCTGTTGAGCGGAGGGTTTTGGATTTGATTTCCACCAAAGACAATTTTTTTTATAATGTGCACGATGGTTTGTTCAGTGTCTGCATATGTATTTATAAAGTTATATTCAGCAGCTGTTTAGTTACAGTAACGTATCGTTTCCCTAAACACCTGTCACAAGAAATTATTATTATATCAAACAGACTGCAGTCATTCTAAACCATAAAATAACTATAATACTAAACTCGCAAAACCAAGTATGTATTTCATGGTTGATAGACAGTCATTTGGTAAAAATAATACAAGCGTGCAAATGGGGGAAAACTACGCGGGTGCCAGTTGAAATTGTTCCCGAGTTCAATTTTTTTTGAACTTTGAGGTTAACTAAGGGTTATCAAACGTAATGTTAGCGTAGATAGAAAAATTGACCATCGACAAGCAATGTGTTATAAGAACATGGTCTCCTGCAATGTCTAATTATATCAACAGGTTTTATTTCTTGTTTGGACAGTTTATGAGGCGTGACACACAAACATTGTGTTCTCGTGTAGGTGTTACATAATGTCATTATATTTCATACAAGTACAGGTCTAGGACTTCACTCTGCCAAAAGATATATTTATTTGTGGTTGGTGGATATTTTATATTTAATTTTTAAGACGTTGGTAACTTAATGGATTCTGAAGTGCTTTCCAGGATTGCAACCCAGACGACCGAGGTGAGAGAGCGAAAAGCAAGTCACTAAGCCACCACTACCTCAGTGACCGGTTAGTGGAGCACGCAGTTAGTGGAGAATATGATGAAACAAGATGCATCCGCGACGAGCGCTGTGACCTCGCGCTTTTCGGACTCTGTCGTAATTCTAAAACTGGTCGCTCGTAAACTAGATACTATGTTATTTGGGTTCCTCAAGAAATCAGTTGTACTTCATTATTTTCTTATTAAATTCCCAATGTACCTAATATGTTTTAATTACCTGTATGGGGTAATAAGCCTAGACCGGTTTTCGTGCATAAACATACTCTATGACATGCATAGCTGCTGTTTCAATATAAAGTATCCGTACGATAACAGTGGACTGACAAAAGTTGCGGCTCAAAAGTGGTTTCAAGTAATACGTGTTACTACTGCCCTTCCTTGCTGGTCTGAGTATTTACAATATGGATACCGTAATGTCAAAGTTTAGCGTACAATAAACCTCTGTATAATCCTACTGTTAGCAACTTATTTAAATATCCACACTGACAAAACTTGCGCTGTATATTGTGCCTATATTATGATCTATACTTTTTGATATCAACTCGAACCTTTTGATGCTGTAACATACGAGTAACATTATATTTCTAATTAAACAGTTAACCAATATCCAATGCTAAATTTATGTTAGAATTGTGAAGTAAAGATAAAACAATTCTGCATCCCTCAGTCTAGGTATATAAATTAAATTCAAAAACAGGCGTTCAATACATTTATGTGTTTATTTTAATTTTTTATATCATAGTTTTGTAATTTGATATGATCAAAACATCCGTCGGCGTCCTTGCCTCGCGGAGCATCCGCATGCCGCGGCGGCCGCTCAGAAGGTCTGAACAAGAGACCAGATCGCTAGAAGTAATAACGGAACCCCCGCGCCGCGCCCGGCGCTCCCTTGACTCACGTTGCCCGGCCAGCGTGGCGCTCGCGGCCCGCGCGGCCAGTTAACGCTTGCAGTGGTATTTGTCTCGCCGCGAAAGTGAAAACGCCGTCTAATGGACGGCTTTCTTAATCTATACAAATAACAAACCTGTACACTTCGGCTCGAGCGCGGGCGCTTTCTTGGCGTCAGTTTTGCTGAAAAGTACAGTTCTTTTTTACGAGTTGGTTAATCATTTGTCAAACATATTACAAGTAAGGCGTATTACGAACTTGGAACGACTCGGCCGCGGACGGTAAAAGGAGTGGATCCGATAAGTTACGAATTAAATATAGAGCAAAATTGAAAATGAAACTAAATGTTCCCAGCAATACTTTGTGAAATTGAGAGACACATTCCCAGTCAAGCTGTGCGTTGCTACTCTTGAATACATTTTTGTTATCTAAAGATGCCTTAGACTCAACTTTGTTGGTTACTCGAAGAATATATCGTAATCTATAAATATCTTTTTGATACCTCTACGTCTATGTATATCATATGCGACTCCATACTTACATTGAACACCTATTAGCAAATATGTAATATCATCTGTGATCGTTCTTTACCCAAATAAGTTTTAGCGGTTAAAAATCTTGAATGATATTCGCTCGGTAATAAAATTGAACTACTGCTGTTTAAGCATATCCATAAAATAGGTAGTTACCACGAACTATTTTGGTGTAGGCAGTTCTTGTAAAATAACGTAAATGATAATCTTCACCGAGAACTCTGTTGATGCTAATGTCGATTACCTTTGTAGATCCCATATCGGCCTCGAGAGGGTCGCTTCTTAACTAAACAAACTAAACTGGTCTTAAGACCTTCACTAAACATATCATTCTCATAACAATTGAATAGTGACATAAACAAAAAAATGTCAATTTGTAACCTGATCCGCGGTTCCCTGCCATGAGCGAACGCCGGAGCACGCGAAGTATAGATAGTAATATGATTTTTTAATTTGGAAACTTTAATTAGCTTTGCCACGTGCTGCCAAATCGGGTTTGAAATAAACACAAAAAATGCTTTCAAGCATGTGTCAATTCCACTCGTAATCTGATAGACGATCAGGTGCAGGTGAAATAGAAAGTGTAAAAATAAAAGATTATTTATTCAAATCGTCAAATCACTGCCAAATACGTACAAAGAGGCTGTCACATTTAAAAATTCTAATCAATCTGATCGCCGCAGATTAAAAGTGCAGACAAAAAACATGCGTACTAATTATACTTCAGGCTTTCAGGATTACGCGCGAGCCAAGCGAATTTGATATTTAACGCCTACGGATTAAGGGATCGACGGAAGGCGTTGGCCGATTTCATTAGGCGTATACCTATTGTAGAACATTCGTGTGTGTCGTTTTGTTAAAATATAAAAACGGAGACGGACATCTGAGCACCCGCTCGAGCCGCGGCCGCCGAAGTAGGATGAAGCCTGTTAACGCTGGCAACGACAGGCTCTCACTCGGCTGACAGCCCGCTACATGGTTTTAAGTTCACCACGATTTAATCGTCAACATGACGAACACACTTCGAATTTAATATACCTACATTTGACATTTAATTTATGAATGTATGGCGAGATTATAGATAACGCGGATTTTGCTCTTAATAGCTCTTTCATGCTTTATGTCGCTAAAATCTCTGAAGCCGTTGGCTTCGTATTTAAATACGGACGATGGTATTGCATCTTCGCTACCAGCGATGCATGTAACTAGTTAATACCAGACGGATACATATTGACTTATTAACACAACCGAGGGAGGCTTGGCGGGTCGCATACACCACGTTAATTAAGTTCACCAATGTGTGTAAAGGATAAGAGTGGAGTCACTATCTAACAAACTTGTGAATACATATTTTGGAGTTCTTTTTTAAATATAAATAATAATCATTAGCCTTCACAACCACGAACAGTATATACGGCTCCGTGTGCTGCGAGTCGCAACGGCTCAAGTTTATCCCTAATTAAAAAAAAAAACTTATTGGTAAGAAATAAACAGTGGTGTATGAAACTGAGATAATTATCATCTAGTCACTCGATCACACATAGGTACATGCTGCTTCAGAGCACCATCACACTGCTTTATAAATATGTAATGTGTTGTTATATTGCTAGATATGTTAATTTGGAACTAAACCTAGATATTAACTGTAGACAAATGCAAATCTGCACGCGATGTAAAAAATACCTTCAATAATGAGCCCAAAAGGAAACCATTGATTTGTTTCTCATTTGTATGTTTTATGTACGTAATTATAAGACATTGTTAGAATGTCTTAAACAAATTCAGTTAATGACACGTTTCCTTAAAATAACTCATTATAAGATCAGCCTTAACGGCTAATAGAACTATTTTAAATATAATTAA
>DWUN01001703.1:0-15725 GCA_018249975.1 Passova gellias | reverse complement strand
GCACATGGTGTGCGAATTTTATTATAATCGGTTAAGTGGTTTAGGAGTCCATTGAGGACAAACATTGTGACACGAGACTTATATATATTAAGATGTATATACATACATATGTACATACGTAGTTCAAAACAAAGGTATATAAGCTAACATATTTAATTGATTATCATATATTAACTCGAATGCGTATCCAACCACGCGCATACACCACATCGATCGGGACGACGTATAACGAAATTAATTTAAAATGTCACATGCACTCATAATTAGGCAGGTGTGATGTGATACTTACGAAAGGTTCCAACTATCGATTTCACGTTCCAGCCGAGTGTGCTTCAGCTAAACTGACTCCGGAGTCGAATGAATGAACGTACGAACGGAACAATAGCGAGCTAATTGAACTTGTAAAGTGGCTTCATTCGTTCGCAATCGACTTTAAAACCAGAGTGCACTATGACGCGCGTATTAATTGTTAATGGTTCGCGTCGAGTGTTGCAGCGGTCTGTTGCAGTTTTGTGTCGAGTGCTGATCGCTTGCAATGCACTCGATTAACTAACCCCCTTTTAGAAAATATAACAATTTTCTAGCGCTCTCGTTTTGTAGGGAGCGGAAAACAAATGAATGTGATATCGAACATACATATAATAACATGAAAGCGAAGTAGAAAATCGACTGGGTTTATATGTAAACCGGTATATAATTTTGGTTGAAGAAGACTCTTAGTAAAACATCTTAAATGTGCTAAAATTTAATAGAAGAAACGAAAAATATTATTTTTGGATTTAGTTTCATTACGAATCATTTACTTTTAGTGAGTACCGCTTAATTGATATAGGATTACATACAACGTGGTTGTTAATATAATTGGATTATTTTGACAACCCATTTAACACAACGGGAAGTGTATCGACCTGTCGTCTTTAGCCTTAGGCTACAGTTTAATTCGGCTTGTTGCTTTGTTACAGTGTTTAGGTGTTTAACGTTTAGGTTGAACTATCTTTTCTTTTCTAATAGTCAGAAACATTAAAAAGATTAGTTCCAATTTAACCCTTCAGGTATATTGATTAATTTTTGACAAGCCTCTGATATGTGAAATTAATTTACAATTGCAAGCCCGTTCGCTTTCATCTAGCGGTTAGTAAATGCAACTGCTGCGTTGAGGCCCCGCGTTCGATTCCCATTAAGAATATTTCAATATTATTGTACATAAAATTATCTATTTAGAAGTGCTGGTGGCACTAACACAGGCTTCCCTTAAGCTGGAATCGGAAGGCTGTGTATCAAGTGAAAAAAAATCTTTTAAAACTCGTATTTTAACGTTACGTTTAGATAATACATTACACTTGATATTTCAATAATTCAAAAATAAAATATATCCGTCTTCGACACTATCTTCATCTGTTCCATTATCCGAATGCCCTAATTCCCCGGTACAAATGAACAGCCGCCCGAACGAAGAACATCTCCCCCAAACATTAGTAGATACAAATTGCTTCACTCGCCAACAATAATAAAAACTAAACCTTATCTGGCCTCACTAAGTAATTTATATGACTCTGGGGCTACAAACTGTATTCTTGATTACAAACAAACAATTTATCAAGCCTGCGTCCATTTATTATTGGACCGAAATGTTAATATTCTCGTATGGAATAAGAGGTCCAAATTAAATGGACCTGTCTTAGATACCAGTGACAAATGAACCACGATTGCACAACGGTCTCAATGGAATGAGAGATCTTTAGCTACTGGTCCTGTCTTCATTATATCGTCTTTATTAGGGAGAAAATGCTCGTGTGACTCTAGTATTGTAATAGAGTAATGATTGAATTGCGTTTTTTCCATTTACAGAAAAAGCTACTTATTTACTTGAATTTTTCCCGCATGATATGATTTTTAATAACAATAAATATTACTTCTAAGGGAATAATATTTTTATACCTGCTAGTGGTATTCGTAAACTGATATTTATTTTCTTATCTAAGAATCACAATTAGATTTTGAGAAAAACAATGTTTATTATTGTTTAAAAAAAATGTGCAAAGGTTTCGTTTTTTCGTTTGCTGGGCCAGCGTGGTAGACTATGGCCTTAAATCTTATCAGTATACGAGGACTGTGATCAGCATTGAAACAATAAGGGTTGAAATAGGATTCATTGATAATTACACAAAATATAGTAAGCACACGTTAAATTACGAACTTTAACGGAATCTATTACAATTGTAATCGATAGATGACCAGTAAACGAGTCAGTAGTAGGTTCACAATAAATACATCTAGATACGGAAGTGTGGCGAATTAGGCGAGTCGCGTTTTGTCCGGCCGCGGAATTGAGTGCCCCAGTCTATTTGCGGGCCGAATTATAAGCGGTGGCGTTTAGAAGTAGATTTTTAACGCGTTATTTAATTATTTCTTATTACAATATAAATTTCCTACTTGGCCTTAAATTGACGTCATTGTATAATCAGCTGCAAAATATAGTTTATAACTTTTTGTTAGTATACCTAATATTTAACGCAATAATATCACTTTAGTGTTCAAACGAAAGTGTCAATTAAAACGTTGAATAGCAATCCAAATAACATTCAATTTACTTAGCGATGGTTTCCTTCAATGTTAAATTGTAGTCAGTTTTGTACCAAAACGCACTTGTTAATTCAAAAGTTCCGTTTGATCTCAGAAGTGTTCCGATGTGCGATAGTGGCTGGATACGTCACGTGTACGAACCGTAGGTTACGCGCGTTATCACTCAGCGGCGGTCCACTGGCGGGAGCCCGGACCGCCTGACTGACAGTATCGATCTCATATAATCGCGGCCGGCGCGCCCCGGCCTACCCGCGCTCGCCTCGATAACTCCAATTCCGCTTTATCTTTCCACTCCGACTTTCTTCGGTCCCCTTTGTGCTTATTTTCTCCAATTTTTTTCCACCGCTCCCACTTTTATTTCGGTCCTTTTCTTATTTTCTTACTACTATTATTTTCTCTTATGTATTTTTCGTGTTTCACCCTGCCGCCGCCCCGCTCGGGCCTGTCTGTTGGATATCGGGGAAGTTTTTTCTTCGATCATTTGTAGGTCGTTATTGGTGGAATTGTGGCTAAGTGCTGCCGTCTCGGATCGTTTTTTTTTTTAATGAATTCTCTTTTATGTTCCGGGCTGCGACGATAAATAATGAAAACGTGGATTGTTAGAATGGAAAAATATTCATTTGTGTGGGAGTTCTTTTGAAACAAGGTATTATTTTATCCCCGTATAAGCCAGATTATTTACTTGTTTATACATAGATACGTATAGGGAACACAATAGGGAAGTTTCGAGAGTTTGCGTTGAGGCTAGACGGGTGTGTTAAGTTTAAAGTCTTATTTACAACACGTCTTAAGGAAGTTAAATGTCTTGAGTAGCGGACGGTCTAAATATAATATGAAATTGACTTCATTTAAGTGACTTTACCAAAACCAATAAAATATTTGTATATTTAAAAAAATCATTGCTTTTATAACAGCTGATGTATCAGTACAGCTGATAATAAACATCACAATTCTTCGTTAATAATCGTACATATAATTGAAACTACTATCAAGATTTCAATTATGTATGAACAAATTGTAAGTGAGGTGTTACAGTGTAAACCGATCAAAATGCAGAAAAACACAATTTTTATTACACACATGAGATGTTTTAACGATCCTTAGTTCCCTTTCATTTCAGAATGACGATGCCATTACACACTAAGGGCGCGTTCACATTTTCGATGAAACTTACATATAATATATGTTTAACTATACATGTTAGACGGCTTAACGTCTTTTCCGAAGCAAATGAAAATGAAAGTAACTTGAACATTCGGTCCTCGATCCAACTAAAGCACTGTCTTTTTCTCTTTAAAACACACCATACATATTATGTGTTTATTGTTATAATCAGTATTCTTTTCGACCAAATTAATAATCAAGATACTGTACAATAATTATTTTTATTGCATTCAATTTATTCATTCAAAGAGGCTTTTTAATAGTCAAGAAAGTACGATAGTCCATTTCAATAAAACAAAGTTCAACAACCGATAAAACACATGGTAGAGTTTAGCGCCCGCTCATTTGCGAATAGCGATCTCATTACTCGCTAAGGGTGCGAGCACACCGGCGATCAATCAAAATTGTCACCCGATTGGAAAGTCTGCCACGTTGCGAGCGTCTGTCGCGCATCAATCATGTTTTGAGTGGAACGGAACGGGCGCGTTGCGTATTATTTCGAATCGCGTCCCGTTTTACGCGAATACATTATTTATATCTGCAAACATATTACGATGCGAGATCTGTAAGAACAGTTTGTTTTCACGCAAAGGTTTTTCGAAAGTAATGCATTTTGAGTAAATAATTACCGCCTTTATGCTATTATTTTGACCTAAGAGTATCGTAATTAATATGGATACTTTCAAAGTCACAGTACATTTATCATAGGCATATAGACGTAATACAATAAGAAAATCCGCCCTATGTTTTACTTACTTTATTATTATCCTCATATAAGTTACAGACCTCCATTAAGCTTATTAGCTCCCGCCTCGAAACATCGTATCATCAGAAAAATGTGACAGATTGCGTAACAGTCGCTCTATTCAGTAGAATCAGCAACCCGTGCGCCATTACCGATCCGGGAATCGAACCGGGCTCAAGTGGTGACCATAAAGCAAATTAATCAATTAGCCGGGGGCATGTCGACAACATTACGAGTAACGTTTAATTTTACCGCCCTTATTTGGGGGATATAACCAATACAGCTTGAACTCTGGTTTTAAGTTACTTACATTGGTAGAGGAGTCAACATGACTGGACAGCTATAATTTTTGCCTGTAATTCTTGCAATTGTGCAATTCTGCTGACGCATTTGGCTGATAGTCGTTCAGTGTGTTTTGTTCAAGAGCCGTGTTGATAGTTTATGATGGAGAACTTTAAAATGTCCCTTTGACAATTTATTAATGATTAAAAATGTCCTAACAAACATTAGTAATAATGGAGTGGGCGTATTAAACGTATACTTTTAAAGGGTCTAAATGGCTTTGAGAATATTTATTATTTTACATACATATCTGACTTTAATGTTAGTAGGAATTATGATTGTGTTTTTCATAACAATTTACAGGCATGCAACCCATTTGTTGTTTGTTTAACGGTGGAGTGAAAGTAAATAATCATATGTGCAACGAATCAATAATAATAATATTATTCTCTTAATAGCGGAGGCTCTGCCTTCTGAAGCGGGGTCTGATGGGAACAGTGAGCACGCGTCATCTGGAGACGAGGACTCGCAGATGAGGCTGCGGCTGAAACGGAAGCTGCAGAGGAACCGGACCTCCTTCACCAACGACCAGATAGACAGCCTCGAGAAAGGTAATTCAACAACAAAAATGGAGCGTTAAAATTATGATAAATTAAAATAGCCACCCAATGTATTTCAGTGAACAAACCGTTATCGGCAATTTCAAGTGACGATTTTCTTCAAATAAAATATACCTCAGATACATGAGTTTCATTGTCGTTCAAAAAGATAACAATTAAAACCCTACCATTCCGCGATATAAAAATTACTTGTCTTTCAAAATTAAGCCGCAACGTCATCCATCTAGTAAAGTGAAGTACAGATCCAATACTTGACGTAAGCGTTCCCCGGAGCCTTCATAAACCTATTTGGCAATGTCCCTTTCATCTTATTTATTGTTTGCCATAACAACAACACGGTTATTAGTAAATAAATAAATATTGTCCCCCAGTATTTGCTCAGCACTCCGACGGTGGCATTCGGCCCAATTATCGATGTTGCCCTGTTAATCTCACTTTTTGTTGCTTGTTTGTTCTGCTATCCGTATAGGTTTATTGCTTTGAAATGTCTTTCGCGTGTGTTACGATTTGTTATCGGAGATTATTGTGTCGTTTTTCAACTTCTTACAAACTTTAATCACCCGCAATTTGCTAATTGAATTTTCAGAAGAAAATAATTCAAAACCTTTTAAATCTCGATATAGCCGCTTAAATTTGTAAACATATGAGAAAAAAAATAATGTTTATTACGGAAATTTCAGTTTTATTAACAAAAATCACCTTTATCTGTATGTATATGAAAATGTGAAAAAATTAAATCAGACAAAGGAGCATCGTGTCGAAGCGGAGAACGCAAAAGCAAAATCGAATCGCAATGGCGGCGGGCGGGAGCGGTCAAAATTCGCGCGCCACGTTCACAATTTAATTTCGATTCTATGTTGCAGAGTTCGAGAGAACGCACTACCCGGACGTGTTCGCGCGCGAGCGGCTGGCCGAAAAGATTGGATTGCCTGAGGCACGTATCCAGGTAAAATAAACTCCAGTTTACACCGCGGTAAGGTGACTGTATCAATATTATTCGCGCCTCGTCACTACCAACAATATGGCGGCGCAAGCCAAAATGGCGGCAGCACTTCGCGGTGATTTCTACAGATTAATAAAATTGTTTTTTTTTTTTCATGAAATTGTCTATGTGCATAGCTAAACAAGTAGGTGGTCATAATCCGATATTACATAGTTGTGGTCGCTACTGGCGTAAAAACTGCTTATTTTGCGGTTTCTAACCGACGCTCTGTTTATTAACAGCTACAAAGTAGTGATACATAAATATCGATTATGTGCATATCCATGCCTTCACTAAAAATAAGTTCACATTAATCGTTAATAAACGCATATCATTTTACATAAATCGCCTTGAGCAGTTTAAAACATTTAGTAATTAAAGATTGTCACGATAAAATAACATAACCGATGCAAAGGTCACGAAACATGTGACTTCGTACAATCGAGTCGATCGATTAATCGATAGCTCGTGTAAAATTCCGCGAGATGACAGGGGCGTTTTATTAAAAACGTACTATACATTCGTTATGAGGGCATGTTTGCCGCGTATGTTTACATAGGCACGGGCATGTAGATGCGTCTTCTGCAAACAGACTAAAAAAACAAGGGTATACTATAACCCCGGGAGCGGCGTCGATGTGCAAACACGGACATACATACGTTACAGATATGTAGTGGGTACATAACTCTCACAAATATCAGTGCACAATAATATGTTAAACATGTTTTTGTTCCTTGATTTTTCGTTCTTGTTTATCTTGGCTGTTTAACGTAGGTTATGATAGAGGGTTAATAATAACTCGCAAACCACTATTATGCTGATAATGTATCGTGAATTCGCCTTGTGTTCGTGTAATTTTATATTTCTCGTGTAGTTTCTTTTATTGCCTTCATTTTATGATACACTAACGAGGTTTATCAATAACATAGTCGGTATTAAATATATTCACAATACAGTTGTCTTCAAAGGCAATACGTCTCACTAAATGTTGAATAGACCGCGGAAATAAAAACGTACCAAGTAATGTTAACAAACACACTTTTTGGTGGTAGAGCAGAAAAATGATGCATGAAAGAGAACTCTTTTCGTACGAAAACGAAACGTTGGTTGCGAAAAACGTCTCGTTAAGAACACTATAAATGTCGTTAATTTCCCTTACGTATTTGCATTGAAACATGTGAGAATTCTTGCGTTACATACGAGTAGCTGTGACCCGACATTCGGCGGCACTAACAGTTTAAAATATCATTTGTCAAGACACTTGGCGCGATTCACCCGTATTAATGGCTTAATGCAATTTTGTCTGCGACCTGTTTAAGTGCTTTAAACACTTTTGAATACTTTTCAAAATTGAATTATCGTAAGTGCTTACGACCATTCTTTGTGCGCTGTTTTATTAAATGTTATCAATTAACGACCTGTCAACTGGCTGTCATGTTGCATTAATCTAAACATGACTTAAAGTACATAGAATAAACTTTTATTTATAAAAAATGCAAAGACAATTTTGAAGGTTACGTACATTTGTAGGTATTTAAGTCGACATTAGACAATCAGAACCTGTTTGTTGCATAATGTCAATACACCATATTTTCTGACCTAAGACAATTGTTTAATTGTATTATATTTTTTAACGACATTAAATTATGTTAATTTTAAGAAATTTTGGAGGAAATACTAAATTCTCGTGTTTGAAAGTCGTCATTATTTTTAGTGCCCTTATGTCTATCATGACGTCATAAAAATTGCGTCAATAAAATAATCGTCGAAATTCGAATTTAAATATTGTCCGCCATTTTCTTTTTCCAAACAGTGACATGAGTTTTCCTTGTTCGAAAAAAGAAGATGGCGGCGACATTGTTTCTGGCGCGCTACTAAGCTCTCACATTAGCCTCTCGTCGGCACTAGTTAACATTCGCGCTGCAACGGTCGGTCAACAAGTACATAGATTCCAGCGTTAGGGTTGCCTTACATGCAGCTAAAATTGTATTTCTTAATGCACTGTTATTATTGTGTATTATAGGCATCAGATGAAATGTTAACGTTGGCTAAGATATCAAACGAAAAACGTTTTTTAATTTATTTTGTATTATTAAAAATCTAATACTCCACACTAATTACTAGGTCTAATTACATTCAGAAATCAATACATATATATATGGGAACGTCTTTAAATAATACAATGATTTATGCATTATTTATAACTAATAAAATCAATGAGAGATGCTTACTTAGTCTTTGTAATTCACGTTTCTAAAGCTCTGTCATGATTATTAACGTTTTATATAACAGACATGCAAAATATTGATCTGCAAATATTAAAATGGGTACAAGGGAACATCGCACTCAAACACTGATACTCGACAACCCTATATGAAAATACTCGTATTCGTATTGAGATAATATCTCAAGGCAAATTAGACTTTAATAGTGACGTGTAAAGCTCGATTTCCCGTGTGGAAAATCGGAGGCTTTCAAGGAGTGACGCGGAACGTTTTGTATTCGGACGGACGCCACCACGTGTTGCCCCGGGGTTCAAGGCTGTTTCGAAATGGCGAGGGTAGGGGGTCCACGCTGTTAAAAGGAAGCTAGTGGAAATTTTTGTAGCCGTTTTTTAGTGGCATTAATGCAAGTCATATTTTGATTGAAAATTGCATTTAATCCTTATAAATTATATTGTTTAAAATGTAGGTAAAACTTTCACGGTGTTTGCGTACGACACTAGTGTTATCTGGCAAATAGAATGCGGCACAAAGACAGGTATAAGAATGGTATGTCCTGAAATTAACAACACAAGTTGAAAAAAATAAATGATTTTTCTGTGATTCGCTTGCAATTTTTGTAATGTATGTAGCTACTGCTTAGGAATGAATTAATCAAAAAAAAACTGAAAATTTTCCGTCTCACTTAGATCCTTACATCGGGCCTTGTTTTCGAAAAATATCCTTACAATTTTCCACATGAACACAGTCACATGACGGGGGTCGCGTATCGATCTCGAGCCTATAGGAAGCGGGGGCGAATTTCCCGTGGAGGGTGTGTTTTGAAAAATTGCCATCCAGCCCGCTATACAACCTTTTTGGCCGAGCATTGAACGAATTTGTGCTTTATCCCTAAATGAATAAGGGAGCTATTTAATGCATCGACTTAAACTCTATTACGTACAGATATATCAGACTGATGGCGAGATTTATATATCTGTTATTGTTATTTTACGAATTTTATTAATTGAAGTAGGTATACGGAGAAAACAACATTTAAGAGTTATTAATGATTAATAGAAAAAATGCTTGTAATTTGTTTAAAACAAATTTAATATTTCAAGAACACGGAACAATGCATTTTCGATTATCATTATTATGTCATGAAAAATCATGTCAAAACCAATTTTACTAAAATAAATAATTCAATGTCCGAACCAAATCAAAATTCATTAAGAACGACTTGAACAAGCAAGGCTTCATTATGTCATGAAAACATTGAATTTACTTGTCATTAATAATTTAGCCAAAGGTCGGCAACGAAATGACGTAAAGCAGAGAAAACGTGTTCAACGGCAATAACATTCATAACGAAATTTGAAATTCGGGTAAATGTGCGAATTGTAATTAATGTCGGAGTTTTATTAAAAAGCTAACAAAATTACGAGCTAAAACTGTTGTTGTTACAACTTGTTGGCGAAATAACAGAATTATGGTGAATCCCATTTTGTGTGGAGTACCCGTGTAAAGCTATCGTCGCACTGTCCACGAGTAACGATGAACGAATATGTAGCTGCTGGATAAAGGTATACTTTTTTATTTTTTTCCCCATTTTCGGCTTGTTTAGACGCCTAAATTATGTGCTTCCTAAAATGAACAAGTCTAAGAAAACCTGTTCACGCTTGCCGTGATGTATTCAAATTTCAATTAATATTTAAATTGATCTATTCATTCTAAGGTATAATATATTATTTATATAAACACTTAATAATAAACGTTTTAATAGTTATCTCGTAGGCTTTGCGCGCCTCTGAGGCCCATGGTAGAACGCGAGAAAAAAGGTTGTTATGATATATATTAATTAATGATAATGTATTTCCTCATGACATTCTTTTAACACCGAGATTAACATCGAACTTGTATTCCAAATAGTATTTCGGTATTATATCGCTCTATAAATACACAGTTAATTTACAATTTTAATCGTTTTTAACTCCCTCGCTGACGGTCAGGTCATGGGATTAGTTGTTTCGCCTATAGGGGTAGTACTTGGAGTACAATTTATAAAAGGCGGATGACGGAAAGGCGGGAAGGGCCTGTCATCGCTGTCACAGGATATCTATGGACATAGTGGGAAAAAGGAGGGACGTCATAATATTTTACTGTAATACTGAGCGTCGTAAATGTATTGAGGGAACGTTTTTCGTAATTGCCTGTGATTGGGGCGGAGGCGTAACACCCACAGAGGTAATTCGTTTCGATGGTAAACACGTTTTATTCGTGCAGGATGTGTTTTGGGTAACACGTGAATTAGATCTCAATTTACGATCTCAACTTACTATCAACTGTCAATTTAATTCGAAGGTACTATTGCATGCGATTAATTCTGTTTTAAATGATTTAGCATCACAATAATACGTCGTAACTAATATTTTAGTGAATGACTAAAAAATAAGATTTGCTAAAAAATATTTGATCTCACTTAATTAGTTGACCTTACAATAAATTTTCAAATCTAGTACGTGCAACATTATTCGTGGTTGAATTCTTGATTAACGGTGTAATGATAAGAAATCAGCACTTCTCTAATACAGAACAAAACGTTGCATTCAAAGGCAATTAATAAGTAAAAAGGTAAAATTATTCTAAGAAGGATAGGCCTACGTTATTAATAACAAACCCAAACTTTTAGCGACTGGGCGCTCCCTGAGACCCTTTTTACGTGGCGTGGGTTCGCGAGGGTTCGGATAAAATATTGTCGGCAACATTGTTGGCCATTACGTTAGAGGCCGAAGCAATAATATTATGACATATTACCTCCTCAGCGACCTCTTTGAACTTTTACTCGTGTTTTCCTATTTCCCTATCGATATCCTTAGCGGAGTAAGTTTCAACTTGGACCGGCAAAGGCTGTAGGCGATCAAAGGAAATAAGCATTATGCACCATTTAATCTACAGTACGGTAACATGTTTTAAAATGTAGGTATTTGAGAAAATATAATTACATGAATATTCTTATGTAGTGGACAGAAGTTCATATTTTTCAGTGTTCTCCTTTATGTTAACAATGCAATTGGCGTAAAAAATAATTTGTAAGCTTAAGAATATGTTGTATCAACATTTTCGGTTGAATAAAATAATAACAAAATACACGTATAATATTAATGTTAATAATTGAAAATCGTCAATCAATCGATTTATTTATCGTCATTTATCTTTATCGGGATTCGATTTTATTTGTCAGTGTAGTTTTTCTCTTGAGATTGTGCGAAAATCCTTACAATATTCGCCTGCATGATCCACCCGCCTCTCAAAGCGCGGGAAGGCTCGGCGCCATATTGCCGCCGCCATGACTGTCGGCAGCGGAAGTGACGCGCACGTGAGCGCTTCCGGAGGCGCGTTCCGTTTCACCCAGTTCAATGTCAAAATGTTTCACTCATACTTGAATTATCTGCAAGTTCTATTCTATTCTCGAACAGAGATTTTATCTGCATCGTCATTGTTGTTGGAAACACATCTCTCCTCACATTATGACTCTAAAACTTTTCATTTTTATAGTGCAATAATAAAAGGGTTTAAAAAATACGATAACTACGATTTCAACATGCTTTATTATGAGTTTTAAATGTGTCACAGTTACATGTTTTTCATTTTAGGTTAAGTCATTGTGACATAACAAGAGATGACTTTATATTTCTAATGTCTACATCCTACAGATACATGTAGACACAACTATCTACCCAATTATAAACTACTTACCTAATTATAATCGCGACTAACTTGTTAATGAAACGGGGTACTATCTAGTGCGAGTTGGAGCGACAGAGGAACTTTACTTTACTCGTATATTGCGTGTTTTAGCCACCAAGCCAACCCCTAGAGGTTTCGTTAATGTTATAATTACAAACCATCTAAATGAACATTAACCTTGTTAAATTCGTTGATTACATGAGGTAGCGAGGGCGATATTGGAATGATAATTAAAATGATTTGTGCATATTTTGTGTATTCAGAACGTTGGCAATGTAAAATTTGAAATCGTTTTTTTTTCAATCAAATCAAAATGAATGACGAAAATGTAAGCTATCATGTTAAAATCATCAAACAAACAACATTTAACAAAGTCATCCCTAGGTAACAATGAAATATCAATAGCAAATGATAATTTTTTTCCTAATTTTAATTATGTACCGCTATAATTATTTCTCCTTGGTTTTCTCCATTCGCAAGAATATGGAAGCCAAACGTATTAAGATGCAATCCATTCAAAACTCATCAATAGGTTTTTCGAATCAAATAAGATGTAATGCCATTTTATTTGGCTGGGTAGCCTTGTCTTTGGCGACTAAGGGCACTTTTATCAGTATTCTTTTGTACGTACTTACTACCTTATTTGGGATAACATTTAAACTCATGGGGAATATTATGACGAGGTAAAGAAGACGATAGTTATCTAAAGTATTTCTGTAACACAGTAAAAATACTACAGTATTGCCTGTTTCTCATTATATGTCGTAATTGTATTAATCAATTCAATAATTAATCTTAATAGGTGTGGTTCTCTAACCGTCGCGCAAAATGGCGTCGCGAAGAGAAGTTACGCAGCCAACGGAGAGATGCGCCAGCGTCGCCCCCCGCTCCTCCCCCGCGGCTTCCTCTCAACGGCGGCTTCAACTCCATGTATAGTCCCATACCGCAGCCGATCGCCACCATGAGCGACACTTACAGGTGAGTACAGTCTACTGGAGAATCTCATGGCATTTGTAATGTAACTACAAACTTATGAAACTACTAGCTTAGCCCGCGACTTCGTTCGCGTTTGGATTTATCGAAACAGTTATTGTATCCCTACTTTTTTATCTGTCGTAAACATTTTTTTTTTCTTTACAAGTATCTTATGTTACTTCTAATACCTTCAAGAATATGTGTACACAGTTTCATGTTGATCGGTTAAGTAGTTTTCGCGTGAAAGCGTAACAAACAAACTTAAATTCACATTTATAATATTAAATAATAATAGGGTTAATGTAAAATTATACTCACCTAGCAGTTAGTAAGTAAGATAGATTTAATGTTCTTATTGTAATATTATGTTTAATAGGTACGTGTTTGACGAATCCTTAGAAAAAACTAGGATCCCTCTTATTTGAATACCAAAATGAGAACCTACTTGATTTTTTTCTGTTGTTGAAGCATATATAAATAATAATTAAAATTTCGCGGAAATCACACCTATTTAACGATAAGCTAAACTTTTTGTAAGATTCAAATATAAATAGACTGCACAAGGTTATTTATCACAGGCTATTTAAGATCTGTAAATTTTAATTAAACTCCCACGAACATTCCGTGTATCGTATAAAACCAAGCGTGTTCTAAAAATCAACACATGAGCGAGCAAGCGCGTGGCTAAACACCCGTGGCGGACGCTATCAGTGCTCGATATCAACTATCAAACTACCGCCATCTATCATCGAGCGGCGGCACTGAGGGAATCGCGTGGCAAGTCGACCGGCAAAGGTCGCGCCTCCTTACGTTTCCAGTTCCCGCCACTGCACCGAGACGCTCCGAACTTATCCCGACTTGCCACCGAAGGTCGACTTTCCACTCCAATTGATTTTTAATAGTGAACTCCGGCTAGCTTTTGTGGAACAAATTAACTTAGTGAGACGAAGTTTCCCTTTAGTTCGCCCGTGACTAAGTTATGACTTTTTATTGTTGCAGTTTCATTACGGTCTTGATAACTTTTACGTTAGCAGAGTGCTAGTTTGTTTTTTATTTGGTATTTGATTTTTATTATTCTGCCTATTTGCACTGCGATTTCGTGGTTCGAACAGTCGAATTACTTCTATATTCAAATTCGGTTTCGGCACGAATAAAGAAACAAGTACAAATGTAACTTAAATAGTTAGACATATACTCATCCTCGATGGAGTAACAGGGATTTTTTATACAACCCGCTAAGTAGTACTACTACTATTAAAGAATCGTTATGATAATTGTGTTATTGTCTTGTCAGTGATTTGAGTTTTGTTCGTTATTCTAATTGTCGTCTTACGCTGACAACTGACAGTGCGTTTCTCTACAGCTCGATGTCTGGCGGGCTGTCGTCGTCGTGCCTGCAGCAGAGGGACGGCGGCTACCCGTACATGTTCGGCGACGTGCTGGGCGGCGGCGGCTACTCGCGGGCGCCCGCCGCCCACCAGCAGCACGCCGCCTACTCGCAACCGCAGCCCGCACCCAGCACCGGTGAGACACTTTACTGTCTTTAATAAGTGCATAAGTTTAAAGTGCAACTTCGTTAGGTCGGGTCATACCCGACGATAAAGAAATTCCTTACATTATTTATCGACACTATTGTAACGGTAACGGTTACGTTGAGCTGTTACGTTATGAACGTTACCTAATTTAAGAACAAACTCCGAATTCCTTGGCCGATTTTGATGGAATTTTATATGGGAACAGTTTGAAGGAAGGGGAGGAATAGTCTTATTGCCTTTGACTAGGAGCTTACTTAATGGAAAGTAAAGCGATTTAAGATACAGCACGCTTGCCTAAAAATTGCATTATCTCTATCGTTTCGGATAATATTCATATTGCAGTGGCCTATTGCAAACTATATATTACCTTAACACCGAGATATTGGATGTATGACGAATATATTAAATAAAATGTAGCTACGATAACTGCCTTATTGCAAAAACGTTAAGTACGAGTATATTAAAAAAAAAACTAAAATTTCCTCGTATTGGACCTTTTAGCTCAGGCAGCATTAGCGCAACGTACCTACATAGGTATTATTTTGTTGGCAAAAATCGAACAAATCAAGCCTTGGAAAATATTTACCAAGTTCGTAATAAAATGTAAAAAAACGCCGAGTCAAGAGCAAGGGGCGTCTGGCTCACAAGACCGCGACATGGCGGGAAACAAAAAAATAAAAGGAAAAAGAGGGAGAATAGGAGATCGAGCCGCGATTGGATTTGCCGTTGTCTGTTCCTTACAAATGGCTTTTAAATTGATTTTGAATATTGAACGCTTTTGTTAACAAACACTAAGTTACTTTTATAACGGCTACAATTGTTAGATATCTGATAAAAACCTTTCTCTATCTGTCCTTCTAATTATAAAGCTCAACTATTATTGTATAC
>DWUN01001702.1:0-15727 GCA_018249975.1 Passova gellias | reverse complement strand
CCAGTTAGTGTTTGTTAGTGTAAGTGCAGTTAGTATTCGTTAGTATCTGCCCTATCAGAGGTCCGTCGCAGATGCGTTACTACTCTTGAGGACTCGTATACCAGAGGCGACCATCTGGTCGCCTCTGGTATACGAGTGGACCGGCAACCACACCCTTCAAACCGAAACACAAATTGTAGAAACGAATTTGATATTATTCGAAGGACAACCTTAGTTACGACAATATCCTATGTCTGTAAACTGAATATTCCATGCTTGTTATTATTTAGTCCATGGCACATACATTTTCCACTTCAAAAGGACCAGTTAATTAAAACAACATATTACAAAGGCCCATAAGTAATTAATTTTGAAAGCCAGCTTTACCGGGACAACCGCTTATTACATACAAGAAGAGGCGTATCCAAAACGTCTATACACATGGGATTATAAAAAAGAAAATGTAGAACTACAACCTAAAAAAAGGTGTGTTTATTTACTGATGAGTGCAATAAACTCCATCGTGTCAATGATCTCCAGCAAAAGCAAATCATACCGTAGCCTGACTCATTGTTTAGCTAAGAAATATTACATACAATATACGCGGATCGACTACCTAACTGTACGCAAAACCACTAAACCGCAGTGGCGCTATGTACGCTCTGATACGTCGATGTAAAACAAATATAACGTTTACTTCATTTCATTAACATACGTTATAATATAATATGTAACATTAATAAATTATTATCAAACAAACTGGAAGATCTCGTTTTGATTACAATCTTATCTGCTATTCAACATCCTTTTATACTGGTATACTAAAAAAGTTTATTAGACGTATGTAAAAAAGCTTTGCATTATCTATTACCAGTGAAGTTAAAACGGTAACGTTATAAGTCTTGTACGTGAAATAATAATAATAATAATATCTTAAAACAATTTCACACAGCAAATTTTATCCCAAATAAGGAATGAAATAATCCGATAATTGATAAACTACACAATATATAAATTTCCAAATACACACTTATACGTATAACAAAAGTAAGATCTTAAAATTAGTTAATCAAAGACGTCATTTAGTCAAAACAGTTCAATGATAACGAATACATTTCAAATTTCAATATTGCTTAACTGCATCTTCCGACGTTATTAGCGGTACCGCGCGAAGAGTAGGCCAACGTTTGTTCAAACAAATATCAGAATACTGTTAGCGAGTAGTGTGATCCTGTGGCCTGACCCACAGATGAGTAATGATAGCTGACCTGGGTGATTTCGTACTAAAACTGTTGTACCCATTGCGGGATAATTTGTCATTGAATATAAGACGCGGCGTTAAGGCAATAGTAAACACCTTTCTTAACATTTAATATAAATAATGTGGCTCCTCATCACTTGTCCACCTCGCCGTTTCGGACGTTTAATGTATACTCCACCGCGCATACAGATTACAAACCACCGACCAATCTATTCACCGAAAAGTTTTAACGACTTTTATCCAACGATAACAACCAGGACCCACTGCTTAACTTGCCTTCCAGACCGCGGTAATATTTGTGAACATTTACCACTAGCGAGCACCCATCCAATTGCCACTCAACATCCAGCTATTAGGCAAGCCAAATACGAAACAACTATCTTATGTCTAATGTCATCGTCTATTACAAACTTTGCCTAACACAACGGGACTCACGATCTGTATTTACAGCGATATCTCAATCCAGTTGCATGAAGAACAGCCACGCTGTTATATCCGGCATATCGGTCTGCCAAACAAAAACCGAATACCCGTTACAAATATATATTGCCGTTAGGTGATTCGCGACGTGCCATTAAAAAAAAGTTGTGCAAAACGCACTCAGTCCCAATATTCACATTATGTTGAACTTGTTCGAAATATCGCAAAAAAACTGATTATATCTCGCAAGCACTAGGTTACCACCAGCGGGTCTACTGGAAGATATTTTGGTATGGATTAAGGCTTTTGAATAAAAAAAACGCGCTGGTTCACAACTGTTAGCTCTATTTCCGATTTTCCGTGTACTTATATAATCGGTTAGATTTAAAACTACGAATAGCTGAAAAATAAATCATATATCAAAATTGTGGGTTGGTGGAGGAAAATTACTTCACAAAGTTATGTGCAACGTTAAAGTCACATAATACCATTTGTTTTGAAGTAACGTTGAAGAAATACATCGTATAAATAAACGGATAGGGCCCTCACCCCGTTTGTCAACTATCCGAGGTTCCTTACACAGACCTAGAAACGCACGCATTAATGCGTCCCAAATAATGATTAACAAAGACCAAGTTCCCACAGTGAGTAAATGCACCATCTCTGTACCACCCATTGTTTTCCTGCGGTCAAGGTTAGGCGTCGGTACAAACACTTCAATATACATCAATCATAGTTGTTGTACCTTACTAAATATTATAATTTTATGCATAAATGTTTAGTTACATGTCACAGTACTAATAAATATTAAGAAAGGTTTCAGTCAATGTTTTGATTATCAATCACTTAATTGGTCTATATCGCGGTTGCTATCGGTTTAATATTACATACCTAATTAAATCAAGAAAACCAGATTCAATTAATTGAAGTACAAACTTATGCGCAAATTTTTACTTAAATTTTATCTATGATTACCATACAACCCGAACTACCGGCGCATTTTTTGCAATAATTTCTAACAATGGCCACTGTGTATACAATGCTGTGAGTCCGGATGGGCCTCTTGGCCCAGTCTAGCATGAATCTTCCTTTACACGTACGCGATTGCCGGCCAAAACCATTGTTTTACTTTGGTCAAGGCCAAGAACACACTTTTACGTACTGTACTGACAACGAGATTTTGACACCTCTCGTTAGCATGTTGATATATGTACATTCAAGCCTTGTAATTTAGGCAGATTGATCATTATGGTATTAAACAGAATAATTATTAAAAACATGAATGGTTATATTTTGAAAAATCATTTTGCAAATAGGTTATGTTATGGTTATTATACAATCGAGTACAACATGTAACAATCAGACAGGAAATGAAAGATCTTTTGACATAATAAGTACTCCGGGTTTCTCGCAGTTGTAAGTATAGGGATGAAACTTAAACCACCAAGCTGTCACTGCTAGCAAACGAATAAGATTTTTGTACATTATTATTGAACTGGTATATAAGTATTTTTTATTAAGCTATACAAAACATTTCGTGGTGTGCGTCGTTTGGAAAGTGCAATCGTTGAGGAATGTAAAAAAACAAGCGATTTCGAGTTTTTAGAAAGCCCTATAGTAATTGGTGCAAGGTTATATGATAGTGTAAAAAGTTGAATAAAATAGCGTACCGAATCGCTACGCACGCACCATTTTGCAATGGTGGCACAATTGAATGATTAGTTTGAATCATTAACTCTGTCGCAGGAAACGCTTAGAAACAAAAAAAGTTAATTTTTATTGTGGTCACGCCAATCAATTTTATTACATTTATCTAGCACTTAGGTATTGAGTGATTGATACGTGTACTTAACAGTCAATATTAATGTAATACATACAGTCAGAATTATTTTTATAGGAATAAACAGAGACTAAGTATTTCCACTTGACGAACTTTTTCGCCACTTTTATTTTCATCAAAGACCAAGGCAGAAACTTCTATTAGACTAACTCTTGATATTACTATAAATATACAAACACTATTGCTTATATAAATATTGCTTATAATTTTACGGAACATAGATCCACTTAAAAAAATCCAAATAGTAAAAACTCTCTCATAATTACATATATACATATAACTGTATATTTTAAGATAAAGTATGAATACTTTCACTATTTCAGTCCAAAAAACAATGGCCGTTCCCTGTACCATAAAAGATTAAAGTAAGCGGTATTTAAATTTTACTTATATTTTTCGTATGAATCTTAATAATTACTGTCCATTCGAATTTATCATGTAAGTATATAAATTTATAAAAGTAATAGGTTACTTTTCATAAATAATAATCCCTATTCAAGTAGTATCATGATATACCTATTACCTTTATCCACATCAGTGACAACAACTTTACAAGTCGCTAGAACAATATTTTATTTACAAAAGTTATCTAGAATAGTAGCGTTTGATGATCCCAGTTTTATTTTATTTTATTATTATGCGATATATTTGATCTATAATAAAGATTATTACACGAAAGAAATATTATAATATTACGTGTATTATATTGAGATTATCATATCCTGCGATACATTATTAATAATCATGCATAATATTACATACATCTAATTGCAATTTATATGTTTGCGTGCATAACACCTTAAGTATGCGTTTATTAACATGTTTAAGTCAAAACAATGAGGCTATCAACCTTGTCAAAACTTAGAAATCGTTACAGTAAGTAGGTTCTGTGTACACTTGTATGATTAACCTTCTTGTGTATTACCTCCTAGCTATGAAAATAAGCAGTAACGCAAATTGGTGTAATTATATGCATCCTCCGTGAAACGGTAAAGTTCGTTTCACACGTAAAGCGTGGATATTTTTGGCGTTTAAAGCAACGGATGTCTTAAAATTAAAAACAGTAACCATGGGAAAGTAACTTTATTTTGTATCGATCTGTACTGCCTTGCGTGACAAAAATCGGTTTTAACCGATAAAAGTCTATTATTTATATTGTTACTAAATTGAAAGTATTGAAATTAATTAATTTCTAATAACAACAAGGAAAAATTGCCTACTTGTCTGTCAGATTGTCAAATACTGTTTACAATTAAACTGAAAAGAAAGGAAACCGAAAAATAATTCTATAAAATTCACGTCAAATATTTATAAAATATGCATATTCATATTTAAATAAACGATAATGAATCGCAATTCAGGCACAACGTAAACGGAAACATTTGTCAAATTACCTATAATTTTGTTCTACGTATTCCACCATTATACTCGAAAGGTCGTGTGAAGGAAGCTTAACGGTTAGGAGAATTCAGTATGGGAATATTTGTCAATGCTATTTGGGAGATAACACAAGTCGTTCTAAAACACGAAATATTATTTAAAGGGCAGATCGAAATATTTTTCTTAGTTGGACGAGTTGATACAGAATATAAGGTATATAATAATATAAAGAATACAGAATATAAGGTTTTCGTATATTCTAACCTATAGATGACGATAATCTATCGTAATGCGATGATTTAAACCCAGGTTCAAACTCCCTGAGTATTGTTATATAGCAGCATTCGCCATAATTGATCTGTTGTCTATCAGTGAGAAGCGAAATATTGATTACCTAGTTAGAATAAACATTGTGCTGTGCCAGTAAAAACTATAAATCTTGCCTCGTGAAATGTAATCTTTTGGATCCAACACGACCTCCGCAATTCACGTCTGTGTTTAACACTATCATTATCTGAAGTCTTCTAAAAATATATAATAGCCTTTAGCCTATGTACGAACACGCCCAAGTAACCTACGTTAGGCCGCGCCTACGTTAACCCAATATTCACATCGGTACCGTAACTGTATTCGGTTTACATTAGCTTAAGTATTTATAATTATAAATTCTAAAAGTATTATTTTTACTAGACAGAAATTATTGTTGTTTATAAGAAAAACCATAAATCATTTCACGATACGTTAAAATATTTTAGGTATATTGCTCGACTAAAAAATTTATTTATTTGTATAAATTTTTTGACCTATTTTTCGTCATACCGATTGTAATGTACATTTACCTAATACATACTAGTATCTCCATAGTTATGATATGTAGCAGATACAGATCTTAGGAGAGATTCTTTCTTGATTAAATTTAATCGTCCACCAAAAATTATTTATAACTAACGATGTGTATGTACCTAAATATATATTAATTTTATCCCATTCCAATAAGCTAGGAGGCTTAGGAATCTAATTGTGCCGCGTGATCCCCGCGGCATTCAGCGTATGACCTATGATACCCGCGCTACAATGAACCTTAGGTTTTCATTTATTCGATGCACCATTATTTCCAAATCGAACTTGCTCCGATGTATAGAAGTAAAGTATTATTTAAATTGCATTATAAACACAATTTAACGGTCCTGTGTTTTCTGTTTTGTCTATACATAACACGAACGCAATTTACAAAGATCTTAAATATTGAGAAACTGATTAGCTCTAACTTATTACAAGAGGCTATTGTGTTTATTATTATAATAACTATTAATTACTGTAGTTCACAGGCCAATTTTAACTATCGTGATGTAATTTGTGTCTCGTTCACAGTATGTTTTGTAACTTCGGACCCTTTTAATGTGATTCATTCTATCACTGTCAAAACTTCATACAATTTCTCATAATCAAATACTACTAAAACAATCATGGCTTTATAACTGACGAGCTATGCCTCGCCGTATTACCCGCGGAGCTTTAAATCCCGTGGGAATTTCGGAATAAAGTTTATCCTATTTTTTCTCGTATTAAATATAGCCTATGTTCTACATATATAGCCTAGGGATAATGTAGGATTCTAATGGTAAAAGAAGTTTCAAAATCGCTCTAGTATTTTCGGAGCCTATTCAATACAAACAAACAATCAAATGTTTCCTCTTTATAATATTAGTATAGATAAATTTAATAACAGTGACTTAATAACTGAACTTTTTATTCGGTCATCAATATTTCATAATTCTACTTTACTCTTGCAATACTTAATCCTCTACTACTTTACTCTATGGAGCACGTGTCAGGCTCCAGCTGTTCTTACCGCACTGTATCTTTTTTATTCCAATTGCTGGCCTACTGGTATATAAAAGTGAAATGTTGTCGGATCGGTCTGAATATTTTTTTAATAACACACGTTCTTTCATCTAACCATCTTAAATGGTGCAATGTAAATTACCCACATTAAATTACATAATCTAATGCACAAATGTATAACTATCAACAAATGTATTCATATATTTCGTCTTCGCATTTTGCAGCAAAGTTTATAATTAACTGTTAATTTATAACTGATAAGATAAGGTAAAATGGTTGCTTCAATTTATTACACGTAAAATATATACCGAGATGCTTACTAAGAACATTTCTACATATAACGAAGAATCTACGTATAATTGCATAAAATGTCAGTTTCTTATATTTTCTGTACTTTAGGGTGATTACAGTAGCGCATATTACAACGCGATACACAATGTTAGTGCAAAGTAACAAAGTAAAACTCAGCTGAATACCTAAAAAATGGTTATATGCGAAACAGTACAAACTAATGAGGTTCTAATATTTACCACGACGTCTATGAAATTGGAATTCCTTATCAGAACATCATTTGCTTTGTCCATCAAAGCGGAACGCCGCAATGGGTGTTGAAAAATGAACTACAGTTACGAAAAAAGGCTTAATAAAACCTTGGACATTTCTCAACACTGCACTCCGCTAACTATGTCTGGTGGTACTGAGATCATACCGAAGATAGCCATGCATAATTGAACGCGATGTAACGTTTCGGGTAAGTCGAAATCGTGTAGGTACACAAACTCCTTTTTAAATCCGAAATCTTACTTTTTAAATAGTCATGTTCATAGGCTTGTACTTAGTACAAGTATTCAGATCGGTAGGATGTAGTTTAAAATGTTTCTTGTTTACCTTGCTTTAATAGAATAACAATTATTTAAGTGATTTTGTTCTATATTTACTTTCTAGCTTACACAACCGGATTCGTAGCTGAATTGACAAGAGTTATTATCGCAATGATTTTATTATACATTTTGCACCGATTTTTAGTATTGAACAATAATATCTAATTTCTTATTTTTGTTTTTCAGGTACGTTATCGGAGTGAGATAATATTAAGTATAATAAATAAGATCATTAAAAATAAAATTAATACAACACAAATAACATTGTAGCATACATTGTATAATCATCTTACAAAACAAATATATACAGATGACCAAGCTGATTTGGAATTACATCAACTAGCCGTTTTCTTGTTACCACCATACTAAGAGGGCTTGACATACAAACCGGAACGTAAAATTAAAATGGAGATATACAACAGTTTTGGCTTCAATCATAAAGTTTCCTGTGACCTTTCAACAATACATACGATTAACCAACATTCTGTTGACCACAATGGCCATTTACATATTATGATGTGCGAAACACTAGCAGAGTATTATCGTGAAAGGTACTATATTGTATAAGACGCGACACAAATTGAAACTAGTAATGCTTATATACATATTTTAACAATTGTCTAAAATAATTGTCAGGTGAAGTAATGTTTAACCGATTTCGAAAAATATACGCTACGTACCAGTCTAAGCCCTTATAAAATTGGTTAGAAGCTTAGAATATAAAACCTACACTATAGGAGAATCTAAAAACACAATTATGGTATTTGAGAATGTTTAACAACTGGCAATAGAATTGACTAGGTTGCGTTGATGTCTTTTGTATGAGAAATATTAAAATATTACTTTGTTTAGTACCTTGTGAATATTTTTTATAGTTATAGGACGACGACGTGGATGTGTCATGTGCAGGAAACACAGCCATTTCTAAACAAAAATTGAGCCCTAATTTGAGGTCGCGTTCCAAATGAAAAGTCTGTATTTGAAAGAAAAAAAATATACAAAGATACTTTTAGTAATGTGATAGTCGCCAGATACATATAATATTATGACTTATATTACTTCACATGAAAATAAAACACTCAGCAGATGCACCATTATACATGTATTAATGTATTAATATTTATGTTAAGTAATGTCGTCCGTATCTTTGTATCTTCTAAGGCGTAATTATGTTTAATTGTTAGAATTACAAAGAAACCAGTTTTTACACAAAGGAAAATATATCGCACGGTACGACCTTTGAAGTGGACATAATGAGCGTAAGAGTTGCGGACCTTCACATAACTGATAGCATTTGAAAAAGGAAACATTTTATCTGTTAAACTTTACAGTTTATACGTTATATTTTATGTCTACTACTTTGTCTTCATATACTAATATTATTTGTTGCGTGAATAAAGAATTTTTATATTAAAAACTGCATTTCAGATGTTTATAATTTAAAAATATATGATTTTCACCTACTGTTTACTATTCTAGACAGAAATAAATTTATTTATTATCTATTTTATCTAAAATGTAAAAAATCTGTTTAATGTATGCGTTTTTATGTAATAATAATAATTAACTTCTATCTGACGCATTTCTGTAGCGCTATGACATTGGGCTCTTCATGAACTCTCCTTCAAAACCTGCAACACATTGGCAACAATACTGGTCTTACACATGTCCGTAGATGACGATGATCACTTACCAACAGGTGGCGTACCTACCTGTTTGCTATGGTACATGTACCAAAAAAGAAAATATTGAGTGATCTTATAATCATTCCATCAACACATAATAGTTACATGAAACAGTGAAAAGGACAAGAATAAAACAAAACAAAATAAGGACTTAATTAAGCTTTTGTTTTAATTAAAATACTTAGAATACTTGTCTCTTGCGTTTCCTATATGGCGTGGAATTTCTATTGAGCAGTAAATGAACGTGGGATTTATCCGCATGTTCTTCCTCCATCACTTCCGTGAGAGTCGCAATGAAAGGGAAAATAAAGTGTTCGTGTTTATGCCTTTTAAAGGTACATCAAGACGGTCTCGTAACACGAGAAATACTGCTTTGAAATGGCATGCTTAGTAAAGTGCAATGCACATAAACGTCACTTAAACCACAATAATGTTGTATATTATGTTAATAAACAAACCGGTTTATTGGGACTATAATCATATGTATATTGGCAAGTATATACTAAAAGAACATTCTTTTTCAGCCCTCTTATTATGTAGTACCCAGACCCTCCGGAGCGGGAGACTGATTTTAAAATTTATATAAAACAGAAGTTGAGCGAAAAGATAATTTGGCTTTTATATAAAATTTTGTGATGAAACTGCTCATGCTCATACTAATAGCATAGACGAATAAAGTTTCATTACCTACCTACCTAATTTACACATTTTGTCTGTAAAGCAAACAATAAAATTGCAAATGCATGTAACTATTGCATGTAATTGCTTACATCCGAAAAACATACGAAATTGGCCAATGCCTGCCTAGCAATAGGCAAGAATGTTATCAATGCCAAATCGGAATGAAGCGTTGTGGAAGCGATTTTAGCTTTATATAGAGAAGTAAAAAAGAAGTTCATTTCGATCGTTCGTTTGTTCAATGACAATGTATTGTTACAATATTACATAATGTATTACGAGTAAGTCGTGATATATATCGACCTAATATATGTACAGTATTTGGAATGGAATACGTTAACACTTAAAAAAACGTAATGCTAGTACCTAATAATAAACCTAACAAATATATATATATATATATATATATTGTATATGCCATTGTAATTTCGAGCCAGTATTCCAAACACGTACTTGAAATTTTAAGTTAACATAAATATGTTGAATTTGGAATTCGCAGATCTTTATTATTGTATTTTTATCATAAGGGGGATGAGCTTTGTAAACCGAAATACAGGGTGACACCTAATTCGGTAAACAATGTTCATGAGAGATATAATAAAACATAGCTATGTATATTTAAATAAATAAAAATAAATAAATTGTATGTATATTAACAGGGAGAAATGCAACGAAACAGTTGTATAGTAACGTTAGAATTAGCCGCTGATTGCATCGTTTTTTTAAATTTTAAAACCTAAAGGTGTATAGATAAACTTATTTTACTGTACAGATAACTTTTACAAATATCTCTAAATACACTTAATCAGGTCAAAACATGTTATCGACACTCTCACCTTAGCCAGTTCGGAACGTCGTTGGTGGTGTTATCTTATCTCGAGATACCTGGCCTTTTATACGTTCTCCGTAAACCCCGATAATCTTTTTTTGTTACGTATAACAGTCAATCGTTTGCCCACTTTTAATTGACAAATACTAACCAACTCTTGCTTTAAAAAATGCCTGAGTATACTATTTGGGGAATCAGAAACGTTACGCCAACGTAAAACGCAGAAGTGCACACAGCGATTTACCTCTACGATTTATTTTGCATACACCAAACATTCGAGTTCACATTATGACGGAAATAGTTATACAACGCTGCAGTCACACTCAAGGATATTGAAACGCTATTAGGTATGTAGGTATTCAATTGAATAATTGCCCACTTCACGCACTTAGCTTCGTGTATTATACAATATCATTTCGGTCCGCATAATATATTCATACATAATATAACATATGCGTCGGTTCAATGAATAATATTGGTAACGCTATCTGCTGACCATTTCACTTTGTACAGCGATTTAAATAATTTAACAGAAGTAAATGAACGTTAAACTAAATAATGATAATTAAAACACATTGCAACTTTTCGAACTGCCCATCGATAAACGACAGGCCTACAAATTCTTGTATTGTTTTATGTTCCTATTTATATAAGGCATGTTTTTATAGCTATCGTATACGAGAATTTTAACAAATCTCCTATCACAAATGCTCGGTACCTAAACAAAAAGCTAACAAGTCTTATGTCTGTATCGGATGTCGAATCGGGACGCAACATGCACAAATAACATTAATTGATACTAAAAGTGTATTAGAAAAGCTATGTACTTCTTATATCATAAATTTTGACAGAAGAGTCTAGAAGGGTCTGTATGTTACATAACGAAACGATGAAGATAACTGTTAAGTTGTTTTTGAGAATAATAAGAATAATTCTTATTATATCATGGCCTTTTTAAAAAAATGAACACATTTTTTAAAATCGCAAAAATAGACGGTTCCTACAATCATATCATCAAGCTTCTGATTACATGCCTTTACTAACAAAACATAATTATAACACTCTATAACAATTTGCAAGTTCTTAATAAAGTCTCATATTGTAATAAATTATTCGTGCATACAAATTACACAGCTAATGGTACAGTTAAAACTTTGATGACCATTAATCATTCTACGGTATTTCAAATAACGCCAAACGAACTTTAATACTACTTGCAATAAAATAACCAAAAAAACGTCCTTCATACATTAATTGTGAGGTTATTCCAGCATACTGCCCTACATTTTTAGTCGTCCTTTTTATATTACTACTACTGCGTACTCAGCAGTAGATCTACATCTCTACTATCATAGTAAGAGGGTTTTAGGCCTTAGTCTGCCTCGCTGGCTAAGTGCGGATATGACAAACTTCATACACCCTGGGATGGTAGGCTGAATATCAAACCCTATCACTGAAATTTTAATTGCACGCAATTAAACGATAGTACAGAAATAACAAAATTTTAAGTTTTCTGTGTCCAATAAGATTCTAATGTATTTAGCCATACGTATAGGTAACTGTTTTATTTAGCGATACCTAAATTCTGATAATTTTACCCTTATATTCGTTATCTTCAAGCCGTAAAAACGTAACGACAAAATGTATTGTGCATTAGACATCTCCATCTCATCACGTTTGACATTACGACAGCTGTAATAGTAACGCTTTAATTTATACATATAATAAAACTTTAGATGAGTTCAATTCTGTACGTTGAATAAAAACTGAAACAAATACCCCTAGGGGTCTTCATACAAGTAACACAAGCAAACATAATAATTTTGAAATTTTTATTCGTCTGTCTGCTGTCCGGTTTAACTACTAGACGAATTTTGATGAAACATTTTTTGTTATATAGCTATTAGTCCTCGACAACATATAGGCTATAATTTATTATGCAATACTTCAAATGCTGCCCAAAACCAATTATTCCACGCGGACGAAGTCGCAGGCAAAAGGTAGTAACTAATATATTATTTTTACAGTTACATAACAATATGTCAAAGCTAAGTCAACTTATGCAATATCGAGAACGAACCGTTACTTTGTTTTGACACGCCTTCAAGTTTTCGCATCTCATGGGAAACCTCATACGAGTTGCAAAGGTTCATGAAAGGTTACTGTATGGTAGCTTATGTAATTTTAATTATTTTTTGTGTTAATGTTGTCGGAAGCGTTGCTCTTTCGTTCCGTGGGTGTGATATTGTTTGCTTTTGTAAATACATGTTGTTTCATTGTTTCTTATTTACAAATGATTTATATACAAAAGTAAAGTAACAGAATATAAAATATGTTAAAATATCATTTATAATTCGCTTCCGTTTTAATCTTTTTGAAAAAGCTATATTAAAATACGAGTACATTATTTGCAATGTACCTACATCATTAGCATCTAATGCCATTCAAATTAAAAATTAAGTCTTCGAATTTCAAATGTTTTCCATCAATCGAACCATTTATGTTTATTCAAACTTACGTAGCGTGTTATTTCAAAAGTGAGAGTAGAACGATGGTAAATATTACCTATTAATAATAATAATAATTTATTTATTGCCAGAAGATAACATTACATGGTTCATAGTTTAAACTTATGGTTGTTGTTTAACACAACTTTTACGTGTAGTTAAGTCTGCCCAGCTAGGTATGACCCTGTTTTACCGATATTACCTGTAACATGGACGCCACAACACCACGCGAGAACATGTAACCCACGGAAAAAATCAAGTTCTTATTAACGTCGAAGAAACTTCCATTCATTGCAAATCACCCCGTTTCCTGATTGAGTTGGAACGAACATACTTATTCGCATCTAGTGCTGATTACACCCAGTTATTTAGTCCTCCTGACCACTTAATGTCGGGGAATAAATCAAGCATTATCCAGCCAATTTGTATAGTAACCACGATGTGCTTGTAATTTTGATGCCCTTTTGACTACTGAAACGATATCGTATTCAAATAATATGTAAAACCTTGAAGCCTTCAATATTGGACCTCTCTAATACCATCTATGGGATTGATGGGATAGTAATGGTGCAAACAACAGACGTCAATAGACGTCGTTAAGTTTTGTTGTTTGTAAACCGTTCGTAAATCACCTGTGAATAATGGTAATAATGCTATTGAGAAAATTTCCTATTGCAAACTACGCGTATGCTACATACGGGTCCAGAGAATTCAGAGACTAAAATATACTGTACTGATTTATAATTAACGGAAAGCTCAACCCGTTGAGCCTAGAATACTAACGGTTTTGAAAATTTGATTTGCTCGACCTGTAGCAAAACCGCAAGCAAAAGCTAGCATTATATAAGCAGCGACAAACACAAACCTGTTGGTCCAGTGTCCCAGGACATACTGTGTTTGGTGAGCAAGACAATTTTTATGTAACAATCTATAGCATTATTATATAAAAAAAAAATTATGTATCTAAGATACGCTATAGATATAGATTTGACGCAATATTACAAAGAGGTTCCGCAAGGACATATTTTTTTCTATCGCGCCACGCAAAAATCACTGAATGAAATTGAATTGATCTTTTTGTGAGTTTTATGAATTTGTACCTGCTGTGTGCAATAACAAGTCTCAAGGTCGAACCTGGCGCGTAACTTGGGACCGAACCTCACACGCTTTTCGCACTGGTAGTTGTATGTAGAGTACCTACACACAGTCACTTTAGCTGTATATTTGCTTAAACTCCGACGGGTTTACAGCAATTATTGTTTAGCGTGGGGCTTTTTAAACAATGTTCATATATTGATAATAAATAAACACTTATTAACTTATATATTTATATTGTTATATTATAGCTGTGTGTATATTTTACATTATTAAAACTTGTCTTATATAATAACCATAGCAAACGACACAGCAGAGAATCTCGAGTACGAATATAGGAATCACCCTTGAAATAGAAATAGTAATTGTTTTAATGACAACTGCTTCACGGTCGAAATAGGTCTGGCAGGGTCGGACAGTACTTAAATATTATCACCTACATCATTGCGAGTTCACCAAACACGACCTACACCCTCGAACTACAACAAATATGTTGAATAGAACAAAACCGTCCTTTTTTCCGCGGATTGCGGCAAGAGACACAAAAGCACGACAAATTGAAAGCGTCCACGCGTCCCTAATCGAGCGCATAATAAAAAAGATCTTGTGATTATAACCGCGGATAATGACTCGTACGCGACTAAGTTACCTCAATTGTGTTATGTAAGTTACCACCTCTGTACTTATGAGTATACATAAACAGTACATACCGTTACATGCTCTACAGCCGAGGGCGGAATTGGTCAGATACATCACAACATACTCAAGTATAGTAATGTTAATGATATACGAAATTAAGTGTACTTTGATTGCAAAAAACAAAGTTTCTTTAATAATGAGAGCAATATCAATTATGTGATTTCAAAATAGGCAATGAAATGCCTGTTTTAGAAACCGGACATCAAAATTAAACATATGTACATATATATATTCATAGTATCTATATAATACTTATATAGATACTGTTGCACCGATACCGCTGTTTGGACATGGTGACTATTAGTTATCAATTTCTATAATACTACATCATAGATGCTTATAATTGTGTCAATAATTGCTATAGTATAAATAGTCATTACATATTTATATACATATTTTCTTATCTTCATTGACTACATATAAATAATCTTGGCACAGACTAAAGGGTTCTTATAACAGAGATAATTGGGCACGAACTTCGTAGTCTTGTGTAACAATAGCTCCCATACGTAGATACAATTACATTCTAAACACAATCACAAAGCTAACGCTAGGACAAATGCTTTATGTTAAAATTATTAATTTTAATAAACCGATTACTATTTTAATTGTGTGAACATCTAAGTTC
>DWUN01001701.1:0-15733 GCA_018249975.1 Passova gellias | reverse complement strand
TCCAGACTCTGAGTCACTACTAGAAATTCTAAATTAGAAAAATCCAGCAGTACCCAACCCGGAATTTGAACCCAGGAACTCCCGATCGGCAGTCGCGCTAGCAACCGCACGACCAACGAGGCAGTCAAATTATAACAAAATTCATATTATTGCTAATCATGAAATATCTGAAATTTTGGTTGTCATATTAAAACGCATTGTTCAAACAAATCATTCATAACACGTCACGCTAGGGAACAATAGTATTTGTCACACGATTTTCATCTATCACTGCATATCTCGACATTCGCGGATTTGTGACATGTCACGAACGCTGACATTCGCTTATAAAGGCTGAAATAGACGATGATATTCGGTATGCACTGAAAAAGTATTCTAAAGCATTCGGTTCATGCGAATCAGGCGTAAACATTTATAGGAGGTGATAGCTTTATCGAATATCTGAGTTCGATGCCAGTTTAACATAATATGTAGTAGGTATTATAACGTTTCTTATGTAATATATTTTAAACCAGAAAGGACATAAAATATTTTCATATATAGGTACATACAAAATACAAGCAAAGCTGTAAGAGAAAAAGAGAAACAACTAAAGAAAATAAAGTTTACAATATTACGAGAACGTAATTTAGCAATTTACACATATTATGCTTAAAGAACTGATTACGTTGGTTAACACAGATAATAAAATTCTTCTGGAATCTCTAGAAACAAATAAAAACGTTATAACTATATGTATGTTTTACTATAAACTTTCTGTGTATAGCCAAGTAAAACCAAGTTTTAGGCGTATTCAAGCAGTCTCGCGGACTGGTTACGGTTTACCATCTAAAGAGATTTACGCACGAAACTCATAAAGTTAGAGATCCATAAAAACCAATATTAACGTATTCATTACAAGATTAAATGGTCTCGGGTGGAATAAAACAGCCGTTTTCAAGTTATATCTGACGTCAGGGTCAATTATACCGACAATTTCAAGAACACTGAAGTACGGTTACTGGCTCGATAAAGATATGATACCGTACTGGTTACTATTGAAAAAGAAAAGTAGATTTTCGTGTCCATTGTTCATTCTTCAGCCTTTAAGGTTTACAACTGGACATAGAACTGCACTAAATGTTGCAGATACGCCTGATTTTAGGACTTTTAAATCTAGTCATTTCGAGCTGTCTTCCTGAGGTCATCGAACCATCCAGACCAATTTTCTTCCCTATCATTTATCTTCGAACAATGCAGCCAGCCCAGTACCACTTCAGCTTATTAATTTTGAGAATAATTTCTGTTACTCTTGTTCCCCTACTTAGACCATTACATAAAAAACCTTATAGTCTAGCGGTAGAGAGCCTGACCTCCTAGTAGTATTGGCTTCGACTCCCACATGGGTAATAAATACATTGGTGTGTCGGGCATTTGATTGTTCTGTGTCTGGGTACAAATAAAGATCTAAAACTATTATAAGTATACCCATGTATATTAATCAGCTGCCTGGTTGCCATAACACAGGCATTTAATTGTCTAATTTGGATTCAGACAGCAGTGTGTGTAAACTTGTAATACAAATTTTAATAATAATTGTCTGTCTTGAGTAAGTGAGTTAGATTTTCTTGTATTGTTTTGTAAAACTTAAAGATACGTGTACCAAAATAGTAGCAACACGTCCATGTTTCTCATAGATGAGCGTCGCTTAATTCCTATTGCCCTATAATGTAACTAGTTACCTAACAATTTTACATGGAGCATCCAGCGCATCTGCCTACTTGCTAACGAGGGTACGGACATGACATGACAAAAACAGAAACTCTCACGTGTCAAAATGAACTTACGCGAAGTACCTTGTGATATTTATGTAGGTACAATAAGTTTGCTTCGTTCTGTTACCTATACATTGGTAGTAATCTACTTAACTTACTCTAAATTTCAGTTAGTATTAAATCTTTTTTTTGCTTTTTGGCTCGTTCGGATTATGTTTTAAGTAAAATTTATTATTCAATAGTAAAATCAAAGATACATTCACTTCAAATGGGACACTTTAAATGAAGAAGGAACCAAAAGCAAATGGTAGTGGCTATTGCTTTCCCATATTATGAAAAGTTTTTCAAAAAAATTAATTAACTTATGTCCTAGCGACATTTTAGTGTCTTAAAGTTATCCCCATTGTATATTATAATCCGCTAGTTGGTTATTTATGTATTGAAAACAAACAAAGAACGTGCTAAGTTTGAAAAGGCTTTCCTTAAATCGGATCAAAGTGAGTCTATCGGCTAATCCTTATTCTCGCTGCTGCAGTAGAAGTTTAACGAAATTGTTTTTGTGTTTCGCAAAAGATGCACGCTTCGCAGCGATTCGCATTTATTTTTTGTCACGTTGTTATTCGTCGGCATTAACGAGAAAATCCCAGTGACAATCCAAATGGAATTCATTTGAGCAAAACTTTTTATTTAAAGCTTTTACACAACAGCTGTACGTTCGTTACAGGCGCCATTTTGATTTATCTCGCGCGTAAAACACGGCCGTGACGGCCTACCACCCGCCAGTGCGTGTACATTTAAAAATGTACACATCTGCGTTTTGCTAATTATATTTTTTGGTATAAACTTGCTATAAATTAAAAGCGCTAAGCTATCATATTTTGTCATAATTTCGTACATCGCGAACAAGCACCTGCTCATGTATAAACATTTACACATACTTTTCCACTGGCTACGTCATATCATACATCATAAAGGCTTGATACGCCAAGAAAGGACGTAATCACACGATTATTTTGAATCATTCGTTCTGATTGTCCGTAAAAATGACAACGTGAATGATAATATAGCAAATCATATCGGTAGGCGAATATCACGATTGGGAATAAACTGTAACAGTTTGATTATGAATTACACAAATATTACGGTGTAATTTTGTACTCGAAATAAAAATTAATTGCCGACTTATATTAAACTAGCTGACCTGGCAAACGTTGTTCTGCCATATAAATTATTTTATATTGCTGCTCCTCTCCTATTCATCTTAGCGTGATGTTATATAGCCTAGAGCCTCCCTCGATAAATGAGCTATCTCACACTGAAATAATTTTTCAAATCGGACCAATAATTGCTGAGATTAGCGCGTTCAAACAATCAAACAAACTCTTCAGCTTTATTTTATTAGTATAGATAAAACACCGATATTTATCACTGTCCAAGCTACAATGAACTAAATTGACTGGCCTCTTGAACAAATAGTTGGGGCTCTGACTGCTGAGACGAGGGTCATGGATCGTGCGTTCGAGTCCCACTAAGTGCAAATGATTGTGTGTAAAGAACAAGCACTTATTCCGTGTCCGTGTAAAACTATCTATACTTATAAAAATGTGTTAAGAAATTCATCAGCTATCTAACAATGACTCCACCTAGTTTTAGTTCAGAGATCAGGTTAGTTAGAGTTCAGTATTCATTTCGAATATAATACAATATTGAGTTTTTCTTGATCAGAATTATGATTCACCTCTAGTGTAGAGGTGAAAAGGAAAGGCAAGTTTAATCTAAGCACGGGATACAATGAAGCAAAAGGATCAAAACTTGCGCGAGCTGCCGCTTTATGCCAAAGGTGTGAAACTTAACGATCGCGAGTAAAGATCACAAAGTAACTTCGAAAACTTACCTGTCTCTTTCCGGCTTTGTAATATATCTATAGGTTGAAATACGTTGAAATCTATACAACTTACACGTCATGGAAATTCAAATATAAATTGTTCAATACATTTATTCACTATTGTCATTCATCAGCATCTACATTTAGTGAATTACATTAATTTGTTTAAAATTCCAAGACGCATTACATTTACTGTTGATTGTACAAGACATTACTTTTTTTACATTTCATTTCTTTGCTTTTCTTTTTGGCGTGATGGTATGTTGTTGTTGTTGTTGTTATTACTTTTCGAAATTGCTATCAAAATAATTCAAAATTATTTTGCACCAATCCGTGACTATGACATAGATAGCGTATATTTATCCTCATGCAGTCATAACTGCTCTCTCCCGCGAAGACGCTAGTACGTACAAAAGATATATACCAATGTAAATACCATCATGAACCGAAGCATCTTCAGGGTTATAACCTTCATGACTTTCAGTTATAAAGTGTTATACTTTGAAACTAACTGTACCCTACATAACGCGGTTACAGCTGCCCGTTTCGAATTGCAAAATATTTTTAGCTTAATTTGCAAAAATTTCATATTGAGTTCTTTTCTATCAACTAGAAAGCTCTAAGAAAGCATTAAAGTAACAATATTTTTCCGTTTTTCTTGAGATCGGATAGGTTTACGTCTCTATGACGTAAACGTCACCATCACGATATGTCGTATACCTCATTTAGCTCATTGTATCCTTCACTAGATCGACCTATTTACTCTGAAAACTTTCCCGTAAGAGGATAATAATAGCGTACCCTCTTAACGCATTGTTTACACGAAACAAAAGACGATAATAGATTTGGTATCACTTCATAATAATAAAGGATTAATATCAATTACATTTTCCGCAACAAAATCATTATATTCGGAGACATAATAATGTAGATACATTTGCTTATCCATTTTCTGATAGAGAAAAATCTAAATGGTTTTAACAAACAATATATACAATAATGAAAAATATTAACGAGATTTTTTTCTCAGATCAGCTCAGTCAAATAATTCCAGGATAGCAATCTTCTTCAATCTCATTGACCAAGAAACCTTTAACGCCCTCAAACAGACCTTGCAACCGTAATCGGAGATCAAACATTCGATCAATATGAACAATGAAAGCTTTGCACTTTGACAAAAGCAGTCATAATCCTTCCTAAATGGAGATATCCGGAAGAGAGAAAGTAGAAAAAAGAGAAAACTAAGTAAACGTTTAAGGGTGTAGCAAGATTGTAAGAAAATGAACTGCGGACAAAAGCTAGTGTATACATGAATCTTCTATTTCGTTTCTGCATAACCCAGTTATGTTTCCATCCCTGTCATTCACGGAGATGGTACACACAATAGCCGCCGTCTGCTTTGTGGCGCGGCGATTGTTAGCTGCAAACTCGTATTTTGTTTCGACACTAACGACAACTTCGTTGAAGCCGTGAAGTGTAAAGAAACACGTCTATGCGGTGTCGAGTATTTTGTGCCACCATTAACCTGTGCTTCTTATATTTAACTGGCTTAGGCTAGCTTAGCGCGGTTGTACTTCGATTCCCAGATCAGACATAGACGTTTTCAAATATCGTAATTGCGTGTTCATTTGTTCATGACCCAAAACCATGAGCGTAGTTGTTATACTGTTTAAAACGTGTAATATCATACTTGTTAATATTAGGAGTGTTAATTATGTCAACGCACTCATGAGCGAAGTTCTGCCTACTTTCTCGGAAATGTGGAGTTGGATATATTAAGTAGGTGCCGAGGATTAAAGCGTGTGAGTAATTAAACTTAATTCATTACTGTGTGAACAACACAAATTCCGGAACTCTTTGATATTAAGGTTCATTATGATATTGTATTTTCTTGTTTGGAGTAAAACGTGAAAATTAAAGTAAGGCAGGTTCGATTACTTACTGACTAGGTTACCCCTTGATAGGCAACATCTTATATTAGTTTCTTTAATTATTCTAAGCAGCATTTGATATCACAGCATTAAAACCACTAACGAATATTAAATTTTTAAACCAAATTATGTTTGTAACTTATTTTTGGCAATATACTCACATTTTTTAAGTTTGATTTTGGTGTGAAAATATGTACAAACCAAAATTACGTAAAAAGATTTTGAAAATATATTTGACATTGAAAAGTGGATAAATTCTTCTAGTACTGGATTTACGGACAATGAAAGAAAGAAAAATTATTTTCACCCGACCATTACCATGACTAATTTCTCGTTAACCACTCCACATAAAGACACGCGCCTACGTACATAGATAAACCGAGTAGTAATGGCCTATCACTTTAATAGCCCTCGACGTAGTACAGGAAACGGCACTTTAGCCTCTCAAAGGGCACCAATGTGACAAAACTCGATTAAATGCTCAATCTAATTAGCGTATCAAGAGGGCATAGTCAACATTACGCATCGTTGGTCAGCCAGATAGTGTTGGATATGAAAAGCATTGCGGGAACATTGAGATGACCGTATAAGTTGCTACTTGATAATCCGTTGTCAATCGTGCCCGGTCGGCGATACCGATTGCCGGTGGTCGTATGCGAGCGATAGCTTTGATATATCGTCGCTAACCTTTGTTGTAGATAGCGAGAATTCGGTGCTCTAATTAGTTTTTTATCTACGCTCCGTTATTTATTTTACGGACGCAACAAGTGTTGCACAGGTAATGATGTTGAGCTTTTGAATATTTAAGTTTGGAATCAAACTATTGTTATATCATCTCGGTAAATCTCTGAGGGATTGGCAGAGAGCACTGACTGGCACATATCTCTACCCTTTCAGAGCTGACCTACTTATTTCTTCTATATTTATTAGTCTCTTCGTACTTTGAGTTATCTCATACACAATAACAACGAAAATAGGTGCATGTGAGGCCAACTTGGTTGTTTGATACTTATAAAAAAGAACGTAATTTACTATATTAATACCTTTATGACTATCTCTTCCGGTTTTTAGGTCTTCTCAAATTCTCTTTTTTGAGGTCAAATTCTGACCTGATGACTTAGGTACCTATTACCTACATCCTTGTGATGTCAGCAATAACTGAAAAAGATACTCAATGAATATGTGAGCAATGGTTTAAAAATGCGTATAGTTTAGCAACTAGTATACTTAGTATGCAAAACGTAGACAAAATTGCCGAATATAAATGTCGGTAAATAAACTAACGATCTCTCTATGTAACAGCAGAAATAAATTGTTCATATTTAAGGGAAACATTTTATTACAAAGCTCTCGTGAAATTCACAAAAACAGAAAATATCGTATTCGTTTGTAATAAATTGTCCGCACGTACGAGTTCGTTGAATTCCATCGGTCGTTACACACAAAGACAAATTATACGCCTCTAAACAATACTTAGGGGTAAGAAACATCTTAAGAAAGAGAGTAGAACTAAAGTTATATCTAATTACTTACACTTAAATATTATACTCCTATATTTTGCTATATTCGATTTACTTTACATTATACTCTGGTGTCGATGTCCCAAATGGAATACATATAAAATTAGTTTATAGTAAACAAATAAAAACCGACTATAAAAAGTAAACTATTCTAAAAACGATTAATATGCACTGAAAAGTAAACAAAAAATTCAAGGTACAATTATTGTTACTCTTGGAATCGGTGTCAATATTTAATTAAAGACTTGTGTAATTGTTATTGTTCTGGTTTGAAGGCGCAGAACTAAGTAGCAATCAATGTAAGAAGTTCTTTGTAAGTAGCAATGTTCTTATATGGCTGAACTTGGAGTTTGTATTTAGATGTACCTACATATGTAGATATGTCTAATAGATATCCATCCGTCCTATCAGCTGATTACATAAGTAGTATTTAAAACTAGGCAATAATATTCCGTTATTAAACAGGACTTTGTTTGTGCAGAATCCTTATTTCACTATTTTGGGGGTATTTTTTCAAAGTAGCATAAGCAGTCTGTGCCCTTTTTCCAAAGTAAAGCCTTTTTCAGTAACAGATTTCAACAAAGTCTTCTCTCATAGCGAGTAGGTTTTAGGCAAATTAGACATCCTTGAAACTCATTTTAATATTTTATGACATACTCGTAAGGTTTACAGGTTTCCTCACGTTCTGTTTCGCTGTTATAGCTAGCGAATCATACTGTCAAACAACTATAAAAATAATAATATATGTACAACTGTTTTGTTGGTCCACTGCTCTCATAATGAGTGAGATTTAGGGATCTACCACGCTGTCCAAGTGCGGATTGGTAGACTTAACACCTCAGAAAATATTATACAATTTATAACATCTCTAAAGTGTGCAGGTTTCCTCACGATGTTTTCCTTCACTATTATAGCAAGTGATATTTAAATTTTACTTATAAAACTCACGTAATAAATCTGAGATGCGTGCCAGGATCGAACCCAGACCCCCGGAGAGGGTTTCTCAATTTCAAACCACTAGGCTATCACTGCTATGTATATAAATAATAATAATAGCAAGTAAGCAGTCATCGTGTTTATTACGTTCAACGAGCCAGTTTCGCTTGATGGATGGATCGGATGTGTTCGTAATTACCCACTTACTTTCACTAAGAAATATTTTTACGCAATTTCACATGAATATAAATGCTATTTGCGCGCGTCTGTGTTCAGCATAAAAGATTTGCTTTCATTATATTCCTCGGAAATCGTTGTAGAAATTTTATACACTGATTTTGATGTTTCAGTAAATGTTTCATAATTTGAACATTTCGTCGAAAGGCTTTAATCTCCATACAATGTTAAGCATTACTAAAGAGAGGCCTTAAGGCATTAGGGAATACATAGTTATGTACATATTTGAATTGAAAACCTTAAGAGCACTTCATCTTGCACTAGATTTAGTGTGTAATATTAAGGTCGTTTTGTTTCAGAATGATGCGGTTCAACAGCTTCCTGTCTTGCTGCCTGCTCGGCGCGCTGCTGCTTATTGTTCCAGCCGCCTCCTACCCCAGGTAGTTGTATTTAAACCTGTTCAGCATCATGTTTAAACATGTTATCAGTTATCAGTTAAACCTGTTAAGTATCAGTTAACCTGTTTAGTTAAATACGTGGTAAAACGTGTTCTGTTAAATACGTGTTTGGAGCATTCCTACAATTCTAATCTTATGGCATTGTTAGAGGTTGGTCCATGAGTGGCAGTGGCCATTTTAGACTGGTGCCTGCTCTCTTCGACATAACAAAAACCCGTAGAAAATAACATTGTACTGCGTCTCAAAACCCATTTGAATATAGCTGACAGTAGGCAAAACGTAACTTTGAATCAACAAACTTCTGTATTGTAAAATTAAATATATTACTCTGTACCCATGCTCACTTAACATTACCGGATCAATGTCCCAGGAGTCCATAAAAAGACGTTCATCGTAAGCAATATTTTGGCAAAATGTTGCCATTTCGTATGTCGGCACTCGCACGTATTGCTAATATACACCTTTGTTAAAATTAAATTCAGATAGAAAATGCAATTGTGTTGGAATTTTATTTTATAGTGTCATTTGAAAACATTTATGGATATTGCGAATCTATAGAAATAAGCAATGATGGTTAAATGGTAAACATTTCAGTAACTCGCATCGGGGTCTCACGTTCAATACCTATCACCTATTCTGACTTTACGCAATGAAATAGAAAAGCAAAACGTTTGTTTTCAAATATTAGTAAATTTCTTGAAATTACTGAATAGTTAGAACGAATAATAGTTTTCTATTTATGCCATACAACTATTTTGAGGTTATCTTCGCGGCTCAGGCTAACCCTTCGCGGCTAAGGGTACGGGTATCTATCTATCTATCGGCTAAGGGTATCTATCAAACAATAATTTGCATATGTTAATTTATTCTATTCTTCCTGTTTTTTTTTTGTTATACATATTTTTGTTATCTATCGTGCAAGGAACAATGGGGTTGGTATGTACACAATGTACCCAAGCCCCAGTAGAATCCCTACTAATATTATAAATGTGAATGTAAGTTTGTTTGTTACGCTTTCACGCGAAAACTACTTAATCGATCATCATGAAACTTTTTACACATGTTCTTGGAGGTATTAGAAGTAACATAGGATGTATTTTAAGATAATTTTTTTTACGAAAGATAAAAAGTAGAGATACAATAACTGTTATGTTGAATTCAAACGCGAAGACGCGAGCAAAGCTAGTATAGAATAAAAAAGGGTCACCTATGTTAACAAATGTTATTCGCAGCTCTCCCAGCAGCTACTACCGTGACGAAGTGCAGTACGAGCCCGAAGAGATCATGGACATGCTGAACCGCCTCAGCAATCTGATCCAGATGGAACGCAAAATGGAAACGTACGTACTTTTTAATACAATAATTAAATTTTTTATTTATTTTTTCTTCCTTCGAAGCACCGCTGTTTAAATATTTTTTACACTATATTTTCTAAAATCTCATGTGTAAGTGAGAGGTGTAAATAAGAAGATATTCCGCTTGATGTATATTTTCACGGGGCAATGCAAGTATTCTTCTTTTATTCCATATATAAAACTCGAATCACCTATTCTCTGAAGGAGTCCAAGATCCCATTTTATTAATATTTTTTACTACTTTATATTTTCTTCGTACATTTTTATGAAACAAACTTTTGTTTTGAAACACGCTTAAACAACAAAAAGAAAAATCCATGGACAAATATCGGTACCAAAGTCGTAAAAACAAAATTCGAAACCATAAAATAAGTAATAAATTCATTTTGCATTCTCCAATACGCTCTACGCATCTTTAAATAACAGAACAGATGCAACGGCAACATACCAGAACAGATATATTATAAACATGAACAGTAGTAGACAATTGTTTTGAAATGAAATGTCCTGTATACATAGTTTTATAAAACTGTTTAAATTAATATTTACAGACGGATTATTTTTTTTAACTAAAAAATAACTTAGACAAAGAATAATTTTAAAGAATAAAAGTGTTCCCATCTGTAATTTTTAATTTTGAAACAATTAGTTGTTTTCTTTTTAATAGACACGCATTAAATTCACGAATATAATATTCTTATCTTATTTTTGTTACCTAAGTACCTATTGTATTTATTACACAGTTTTAATTAAATTTAGTTCCTCTTTTAAATCTCTTAATAATTATCCTACTATTTCTGCTTTACTAAATATCTTTATCTTTTCATGCTATTTAATACACTCTTATCTTTTTCAGCTACAAAGATGACATTACTAGGTACGTCTGGAGTATACTCAAACGCTATGCAACCTTTCTATTTCTGCTTAAAGTGCATGATATGCGATACATAATAAATGGATTAATGTTGAAAATAACACAACTAAGATAAATGTTGCATACTTATTAACGCATGCTTAACTAACACAAGTACTGATAATATTTAATGTAGTGCTATATAATAATAATAATATCGTAAAATACATTCACGCAACACGCCAGTTTTTTCCAACCTGTACTATGATAAGCAAACATTGAAAATCCTAAAAACGTATACTTTGCATGTAAAAACGTATACTATAGATGTGTAATTAATTTTACACCCAGACACAAAACAGAACTCGTATTAATGACGTACAAATATTTATCCTAGGTGGGAATCGCACCCACAACCTCTAAGCTCACTCACCCACTGAACCGATGATGCAATGTAAACGACGCAGGGAACGTTAAAAAGCAACCACTTACCACTAATTGGTCTGTTAGAAAACAGGCGTAAACTGCTTGATTTATTTGTATTGAAGCTATGACACAAATAAAAGATAAGTCAGGCTTTCAGACAATACAGTGGTAGCATATATTGCTGGAGAGATCAATGTGTGTACTAACGAAGTATAAGTATTCACATTAAGGAAATTCGTTAACTTTTATACCATAAAGTATGAATTCATTTCACTTTGTTTCGTTCATCCTAGCAGAAAGCAGGATGGTATGTCCTTAACCCGCATTAGATGTTCTTCTAATCGCGTGTAATCCTATTAAAATTGTTTTTTAATATTCAGTATAATATGAAGGCTTCTAAACATAATTAATTTTTAAGGTGTCCAGCTCAAGTTTTGCTTTTATAATACAATGCAATGTAAAGAAAAATTTACGATGTCTACAAGGAAGGTTGTTAAAAGAAAAAAATCATATACTTAGTCTTTTCATTTCAATTATGTATTTTATTCTTACAATATTGACCGCAGATTCCCTCTCATAATGAGATTATATTTACTTATTGAGTCGTTTAGTAAATTCAATATCGTCATGCCATCAAATAGTATTGATACAAATTCGACTGCAGCAATTAACAAAGTCGGAAGTGAAAAAGTATCTTCTTTCAGTACAGCCAAATGAACATATCGACTGCGGCAATTAAGAAAGTCGGAAGTGAAAAAGTGTCTGCTTTCAGTACTGTCAAATGAACATATCTACCCGCTTTGTTGGTCGAGCGCCACGAAAACATTCGATTTATTTCCAAGTGAAAAACATCGAAAATGTCCTGTTTGAAACTTAATACTTTGCGAGGTCAAAGATATGGATATTCTAAGACTTCTAACGCAATAAAACAAAATTGGCCAAAATGTGGTACCGACTATGTTATTTGCTGCAGTCGATATAGTAGCATATTGAGATATCTATATATGTATGTAAATGTCCTTTAGCTTATCTGATTCCTATCGTGGATGCTATTCTTAGTTTGGGATCACTCGCTCGGATGTGTAGATGTGCCAAGACATAAATCCTATAATTTCAAATCCGAGTTTCCTTCCAGGTGTTCCCATCGCCGTTGCAGATATTTTTGCCGCTAAGCAGCAGTGGTTATGTTATTGTATTTTGGTTTAGGTTTTCAAACACAACATACAACGAGACTTACCAATTTAAACCGAAAGCTACGCTTTACTTCTTTGTTAATATTTTAACTTAAAAAAAATAAGACAAATCAAATCCAAGGTGACAAATGGCGATACTTTAATTTTTACTTAAAAATTGCTTAATAGTTACTTGATCTCTCAAACGTCGAAACAATTCACGCAGGGCCAAAAGATTGCGAAATCTACTCCGAATTGCGTTGCTGCGAACAGTCTCATTCTGTTAATTTTATTAAGGAGATTAGGTTCTTTTTTGCGAAACAATCTATATCTAACATTAAAAGATAGTTACTTCTGAGTAATGAGCGGCTTGTCAGTCTTACTGTGGTAGCAAAACATGGTCAATGTCACACAAAATACCTACCTTTATTTTGTATTTACCTAAGCTTTTGCCTTCTTCAGATGATAGGAGAATAGTTATTTCTTTAACAAAAATCAATTATCTTATTCGTCCTATTTAACTTAAAACACTGTCTCGTTGCGTGATCCTTGCCGAGGTCTAAATGGCATCATGTCGACTGTTCGATTGGAAGCCACCACAAACGCTTTGAAAGTCTTTGAAAACTTTGAAAAGCGTTTCTTTTCATTCGGCTAATTAAAACGGCATCGCTCGACTAATTGCCCGATCGCTAATTATTGCGAGCCGACGCCCGGAAAGAGATTTATTAATAGAACTCGTTTGTTGCACTAATTTAGACAAATAGACACACATGTCGCCGTGTCATAGCTAATTGATTTACTGCCTGAGGGTTTCTTGATGTTGCCCGGCTATTCGGGCGTAATTTTACTAACAGAGTTGTATGGATATTAGCATGCGATGAAGCGCTTTTGGCAGCGGTAGTGATGGAAATTAAATAATTTCAAAGAATTGTAATTGCGTTTCAAGATGGTTTTGGTACAAATGTGTCGACGTGTATATCATCTAACAAGTCCACAAATAACTCATGTAAGTAGGTACTGTAGGAACTTAATATATTTTGTCTCAAAATCAAATTAAATATTAATTAGATGATTAGATCAAGTTAGGTAATCTATGTTTAGACTTTTGCGCTGGTAAGTCAGTTTAATACATGAAATATGTCATTGTCAAGATATGTCTCGAAAATTTTCTTATCTCACTTTTATGTCATTTTGATGTATGTTGAATAACGAATATGTATGCTTCGGTTTTGAACTCTGATAAAACCACGATGCTATCATCTGAGATTTAATTGGATAACTAATTATAATTAACTCGTTTCTCCGTAAGCCCAGAGTAGTGATGTCCACTGTTGGCATTAATCCAAATACCAATTAATAACGCCAAGTCGCCACTCTACGTCACGTCACGCAAGACTAAACGACGCGTGGATCGCCAATTAGTCGCTCTTGCCACTTTGTACATATCGTTTTATTAATAAAGAACGCAAAAAATATATATCGTTATGAAATTTAAGGTCTTTAACCTGAAAATCAAAATATTAAAATTTTAGCATTCATCGTAGAGGCAATTATCAAACATATTACTTATTAAACATTCTTTTAGCAATAATGCTGAACATGTAATTCAATTTCAATTTAGAATTATTGAATAGATTATGATCCCGTTTTATGGAAATATACATTGTAATAATTATTTATCATCTAAAATTTTAAAGCTGTACAGACCTTTATTTCTTTCTTGAACATACTAATATTGTTGGATATACTAACGACATCTATTGTCAAGTAGCAGTATTTGAGAACGATACTTTACTGCCATCTGTAGTGCAATAGATTAAACACATGAATGTCTGTTCTCTTTGATTTTTATTACATTTATAACTCGACCATTTTTAGTATTCCTATCTTATCAGGTCTCACTATAAAGTTAGAATGCTTTTGTACATAGAGGGACTATATAGTCGTTTGACATTTCTTTTTGACGTTCTTTTATTGCACAAACTCGCTCACCGCTGTCACAGCGGGAATGTAGAAATCTCGTTTGTTGATTCCGAGTGATTGTACATGAGTTATACGCGGCCTTATAAATTAATTTCGCCGAACAGAATGCCGCCAAGTAGCTTACGAGTCGTGTACGCGTTCGCCAGAGAAATGCATCCGAAAACTAGCGACGTTTTCATTCAATACGGCACTGCCGGATTCCGGACCAAGTAAGTAAAATTTATAGTGCAGTACCAAATTATTGACTAGAAATTGTTTTGAATTAGTAATATAATTTAAACGCTACTTTTTTATTTAAATAATGTGTGTAATTTCGCATTTGAAAGTGTCACGTCGACACTTTACGGAAAGCATAGAAGGACACTGTTCCTTTTGCATTCATTAAATATTATAGTAGTGTTGTGAGTCACCAATAAGATAAGTAAGTTTATAACGGGAAGTAGTTGGTCAATGACTTCTACCAATAAATAATCCTAAACAGAGATTACTCATTCATTGATAGTACGCAAATTACGGAAGAGTAACGTATGTAAAAACGAGCAACAGACACGTTAATTATTGCGTGTTTACTGACGAATTAATTAAGACCTTGTTTACTTGCATTACCTCATTAAGAGCACACGACATTGAATTAATTACAGGAATTTTGATAGTGCCTGGCTTATTAGACATTTATGCATCCATTAATTGACAAGGTATTTACTAGGGCAAGTCCTTTAGCTGTAAATTCAAAAATGGAAGGTTTTCTTTTTCTAATAATATAACAGATAATATAGTAAAATTCCAGCAAATTTTTAAATCAACTGCAGATGTTACATACCTATAAATAAGTAACTTTAACTGTTCCCTAAACAAAACATTCTTTAAACATATGTGTATAGAAAGTTGGCAGGTGGCCAAGCATTTTAAAGTAGTTTCTTTAGCTCTTTATCTTAATATTCTTTTTTATTAGCAGTCCATATTTAGATTTGTATTTTTTTAGGCGGATATGTAATGGTTCTTTTTGGCCATTACTTAAAATGAGATTACTGGTTATTAAAATGTAATAGTTACAAAATAACAGACTATAGGGATAATTGGTATTATTATTTTCGTTTCTAGTATTTATTGGAAATTTTGAAGTAAAATACAATTAATTATTAGGAAAAATTGATTCACTTTATTTTCAATTTTAGTTCTTTTAAGACAAAGTTTCTTTATCAAACAATATAAAATAAAACCGAGAATAATGGCTGGTATACTATAGTTAGGTAACAGGGTGCATAAAGGACTGTCACAAAGGC
>DWUN01001700.1:0-15734 GCA_018249975.1 Passova gellias | reverse complement strand
TGTACAGCGCCTCTATCGTGCGTAAAAGGAACTAATTTTGCGAGCACGAACCATACTTCCGATTTTCTAGCGTCTAAATTCCACGTTCCACGTTTTGTATGAAAATAACAAGTATTCGATAGTACTTCGTGCTGCCGACTAATGTAAACGTAATGTAAAGGTGTCGTGTTCTCGATACCGTAACATTTACAACTCTGGTAAAGTTCGTGCTCGGGCTACTGAATTTCTGAACCGAAAAAAATTGTAAGAAGCTGTACTGTTATATTATTTTGTTGGAGTTAATTGTAAGTATTTTTAAAAAGACCTAAGATCGCCTTGCAAATGACCATAGGATTCTTTCTTTCTTCACTTTCTGCATTCATTATGTATGCCATTTGGAAGTATTATTTTTTGCTCTTGCAAGATTCTAATATTACGCTAAAATAGTGGTAGAATAAAGTGGAGTAGACTTAAGCTTTGATAATTCCATTTGAAATACTAAATGGGAGCTTTAACATAAGAATAAATATAATGGCCCGTTTTAAAGAAATTTTAAAAGTAAATCCATCATCCATCATCCATCACCTTCTCTCTCCGTCAGGAACGTCATCTCTCCGTCGCACGGCGCAACTGAAGGGCTCCCATCCGCAGCTGTCCGTGGTGGACGTCCGCGGCAACCTCAACACGCGGCTCCGGAAACTGGACTCGGGCCAGCAGTACTCCGCGCTGCTGCTGGCCAGCGCGGGCCTGCAGCGCATGGGCTGGACGCACAGAATCTCTCGGGTATACACTTATTAAACAAAATCTCTGAATTTTTTTGATCTTACATTAAGTAATTGTGAGTGTTTTAAGTTTGTATTTAACTTTGATTTTAATCAAGTTGGAAGGGGTTTGTTAAACATGAATAACAAAAGCGCTTCATTGTATATTATGTAATAAGATATTATTAATGAAATGTCATGTGTAATATTTTAACGTTTTTTTTCCTTCAGTAATGCAAATACTGGCTGATATTCTTGATTATCTATTTACCCATTACTGCTCGAATAATACAGATAATGAATGTAGCGATCTAAAAATATGATTTGTATAAAAAAATCTGTACTGATCTAACGTAAGTGGGCTTTTGAACAGGTGTTGCCATGTTCGGAGATGATGTACGCGGTGGGGCAGGGCGCGCTGGCGGTGGAGTGTCGCGCGGACAACGAGGACGTCCTCGGGATGCTGGCGCCCTTCAACCACCCGGAGACGTATTGCCGTGTCCTCGCCGAGAGGAGTTTCCTCAAGACATTGGGTAAAATTCAATCCGTTCATGTCTCTGGGTAACATTCGGCCCGTTCAGATCTTTGGTAAATTATGCTTCGCATGATATTGAATAATTTCCTCAGCTGCAATTAACAATTTTCACCGGTGGCCAGTATAAATAACACATTTGTATCTTTAGATTTTTGGTTGATACGGTGTTCTACAAATTTAAAGAAACTATTTAGCAAAAAAAATTGATGTTCAATTTTTTATAGTCCGAACAGCTGTAGGGTATACAAGCACTGCACAGTGCACACTGCTCAATGGTTCTTGAACGTACGACACATTTAAAAAAATAGTTATCGTGATTCAAATTTCCTGCAACGCCATCTATTATCGAATTTAAACAATATCATGTCCATTTTCTTTTCGCAGGTGGCGGTTGCAGCGCGCCTGTGGGTGTATCGACGAGACTGAAGCCATACAATGCAGAATTCAAGCTGTCCATTACCGGCGGTGTGTGGAGCATGAACGGAGACACCAGGATAGACCACACGTTGGACCAAACATTTGCACAAATCACCAAAAGTCACAAACACAAACTCAGTCCAAACGAAGAATCCGAAGCTAAGAAGCTCAAAGTGGACGAATTGGAGAATGGTAATGGAAGCAATACATGTGATAATTTAATTGAAGAAATCAATAAACGGATAGCGGATAAAAGTGGAATCCTTAACTGTGAGGACACCGGCGCTGATGTGCACGATTCAAAGATAATTCAGACTTTCTGCGGCTTGACTGAAAACGCCAACATACCCATGGACGTGATAGCTAAATGTGATAAACTAGGCAAGGACCTTGCCGAAGTGTTAATCTCGAAGGGTGCTCTAGGTGTAATGAAGGTAACGCAAGACTTAATCAGGAGCTCCACGGTAGCTAAGAAATCCTGATGTTTAGCGAATTTCTCTTTATGATCACGTTTTACCCGTGTTAGTTACGTGAAATCGGATTGTAAATATGAATTTTCTGATGCTAAATTAATTCTATGATCTAGTTTTAGCCGCGACTTTAATAGATTGTTAGCCTCGTCTGCACGTTTCGGACTCAAACAAATACATTATCGTGATAGACTGATTTGAACACTATACTTAAATGCACAATGATTAATTTGCATACGTGCCTTAAACATACGAGGAGTTTTTGAATTCGCGGTATGTGGGGGGGGGTTTAAATCTTAAGTTCTATATACGTTCGGGAACAAAATATTTATTAAATTTTTGTAAAACCATTTCGAACTTCGGCCTTGACTTTTTCATCGCGGATATTTCTTTTGGTCAACGATCTTTTTTTAATTTTGGATACAAGGTAATAATCGAGCACTAGATGTCCGTATATCATATTAAATCAATTTTTGTTTTCGACAAAATTGACATGAGAAAGCAGGGCACTTTTAATTTTCCCATTCTTATTATTGACTCAACTGGCAACTCCTTCGGTGTTGCCATACGTTATTGTTACTGCAAGAAATGTATTGCATTGTTGAACCTTTGTTATAGTATGATTTAAGTTTAAACATCGTTCTCACTGTGCTACAATGAACTGTTGTAATAATATATTATCATAATTTATTTGAAGATATCGTTTTTTGCGTATTTATATTGGACATCTTGGGCGTTGTTTCTTTATGTAAATAATTGTTATATAATAGTTTGTGTTAGGTGCTTATAATCGGACATGGATCAATGGTACTTAGGTACATGATATTTTTGAGTTGTTTTTTTAACTGTTTAATAAATTGGTGAATGAAAATGGTTAACAACTTATGTTTATATTCCGACATGCTATTATACCCAATTTTGTTATTCTTTTTAACGACTAGCCGAAGCGAAGTGCGGTCTTGTTGCATACATTTACATTTTTCTGTTTCCATATTTCATCCGTTATATCTTTTCTTTTTTCTCGGGAAAAGCCTAGGTTAGTTGATAACCTGGGTATTAATCATACTCTCATACCATTTCGTATTGACCAAGATATAATTATATCAGTCAAAGGTTCGTTTAGAATGTTCAACATTGTTCAATCTGTAATACTTCGTTAGCCACTTTTGATTTAAAATTGAGCAGTCACTGGTCTCCGGAAGCTGGGACCATAAATATGTTGATTTCTCGAATAGATTGGAAAGGATTACAGGGCAGCGTAATTATAAAAGGAAATAATAAGAGATTGATTTCGTACAATATTTATTTCACAATAAAATCACATTCAAAACTCAAGCATTCTTAACATCGTGAACACAAAAACAAAAACTAAAACACTAACAAATAACTATAATTATTGTTTATCATTCAACTGTTTCTAGCCGAGACGAACGGAAGTGTGAGTCCGGCACATTTCTGTGTCACAGCCAACATGTGCCGGACGACAGGACCTTGTGGCTCAACTTGATCATATAAAAAAAAAACACGTTCAGAGAGAAAAGATCAGAATGAACAATCGTATATCATATAAACACACCACCTCTACAAAATAACCAATGTATATTAAGTGTATTTCGCGTAGTATGCATCATTCAAGATGTACAATGTTATTTATGTGAATTTCTTTTTTATTTCGGCAACATTATAGTAGCTTGGGTTGCCATAACTTAGAGGTTCCTAAAGTGCTTTTAATCCACTAAAATATTTGTGGAAGCTAGTAGTCATATTGTCCGGTGCGAACCATCTAGAATAATTTTACTGACAAGTAATCCCTAGCACAGAGTACGTACACTCCAAAGTACTTCCCAATAGGTCGCACACCCAACAACTAACTTCACCCAATGTTAGCACTGAACTTATTTAACCGACAAGTCCTATTATGACTTATTTTGCACCATGTCCAAATTAATTTATTATGCCTTATTAAATCAATTTAAAGCCATACTGCAACATGGCTAGTTTTACGAATATTTTTTGTTATTTAAAAGAGTGCTAGTAGTTTTTTTTTCACCGGCTTCCTTTTCCCGGTCTACTAGGTATAGCCAAAAGGGTACACAGCCTAAGTTAGATGACTAAAACATGACCTTCATTGAGCCTATGTACGTACCTTATAATGGATTAAACAATTTGAAATAAATAAATATACAAACAAATGAAGCAGTACCATTGCACAAGTTAGTGTAAATTTTGGATGAGACCATCCATTGCTAAATGTAAGGCCTTAACAAACATTTAATATACGTTAAATATGAATAAAGCGATGGAAAACCCAATATAAATTAATAATAATACGAATCAGAAACATTGTTTTGGTCTCTTCCGAGCAGCGTTGAATGTGAATAGATAATGGAAAATGATTATTGCACGTAAATTTCTCTATGGATGCTATTTATTACCTACTCTATATTATTATTTCTTGACGAATCATAATTCACGAACCATACAAAACTATTTAAGCTAATTTTAAAATTCAATAGTTTTTAACATTTTTTTCTTTTTTGGTTTACTCACTACTGTATTCTACGGCTAGTTTAAATCGAAAGATTAGAAACTAGAGCTATAGAAAGGAATATATGCAGGCGAATATAATAGAAAAATAAATATCTAAATTTCTAAACGATGGCGGATTCGTGCAATACTTTTAAAATGTTACGATCTTAATTAACAACAAGCAATCTTTGAGAAATAAACCAAAATGATCAGCAAATTTAGTTCGATCAAGTCGAATCTAATTGGGGACTTGAATAAAAAAAATTGTCCGAGATTTCAAAAAAACCTGTTCGGCGCCCTGTCTCATAGACAAAAAAAAAAAAAACTGTACCTTACTACCACTAAGACAACAACTTCGCTACGACCCCACACAGCATTTCAAAATTTTTCCCACGTTTTGTAAGTATTCAAACGAGGCTCATTGCCATGTTGAATATTTATTTATCAAAACAAAAAAAAAACCGTCTGTAGAAATAAGTAGATTTGATAGAGAATTGAACATTTTATTAATTACCGTAGGATTGAAAAATACATTTTCCTTCATGTCTAAGTTTATGTGAATCTAAAGAGATTTATCGAAAAGTAGGTAACAATCAATAACATATCGTATCAGAATATTCCCGGCACAGAACATGAGCACTGACCAGGTATTTACAATTGAATATACGACTAAGATTTAGTATGAATCACGGATTATGGCAATATTGATGGTTTGATTTAAAATCATACTTACTGTACACCGATGACAGCACCGAAAATGTGGTACAATCATCGATTGCAGCATACACAAGCAAAATAAATGACTTGTTCCATTTCTGTCGATTTAAAATCAGTGCAACAAATTCAATGCCGGAGAACCAGGGACGAGGTCAACAACAGTCATGCCGATAACTGATACTGCAAGTGGTGCATGCCGGACGTCCACCATTCGATACGATATGTCTACTCCACATCCTCCTCTTGCAGTATACCGCCTCCGGCTCGCATGCTCACACGCAGACGCTCGGTCACCTCGGGCAACTTCTTCAGCAAGAGGTGGAAGATCGGTGCCGGCATAGTTTGTTGAAGCACCTGAAAAAGTATTCCATACAATTGGTGTATCTATTCGGCATCAATGTTTTTGGTTTACGAGCACTGTGTTCTGTTTGAGATTTAAAATGATATGGTAAAAGATACCTAATCAATAACCAAATGAATCACAAGAAATTTAATTATGAAATATAATGTGATATGAAAATAAGACTTCAGGTCATTTGTTTATTATTTATCAATAACAAAACCAATTAGCTCTATAGGCTCTAGTCTTTTGTGACCATGAGAGTTTACTAGGTCATGGGTTCAATCCCAGCTACAGATGAAAAGTGGGTAGAAATAACTAATGTCTTAAACTCATAAAAATAAGGGTTAATTAATAAATAAGGGTGAATAATCAAAACATATCAAGTGTATAGAAGTAAATTATGTACACACAAAACACCAGGTGTATTTACATACATAACATCATGCCAGGTCCCTAACGGGGTAGGCAGAAAGCACTGAGTGTCAAACGTTAGGTGTATTTAAAATATGCTAATTTATGGGGGCGGTAAAAAATATTTTATTCTTAAAGTGGGCAGCAGACAAAATAATTTTGTGATTATCATTATTTATAAACTCACGCCAAGTAGCTGCTGTGTCTGTCCGCAGACGGCCACCGCCTGTCCCAGGTGCTCCACGCCCGCGTCCAGGTCCCCGGCGGCCAGCAGCTCCTCGCCCAGCTGGATCTGATAGGAGGAATTGAAAGATAGGTCACAGCTGCTTTAACATTACATCAATTACCGTCAGGTGAACTCGAAACAGAAGCCTACTGTATGCAAAAATGCTAGGTATTTGGAGTCATACATAAAGAAATCGATACAAGGTATCAGTACATTGTGACAAGTCCAACATGCACACTTTTTAAGTAGATGTCAGTTTTAAGTTTACACTTCATTGCTGAACTCTATTTTTAAGTTTTTTTAACCATTTTCTTTCTTAACTTGTACCTTAAAACATTAAAACCGTCTGTATTTGAAATAAACTTGACTTTGCCTTAAGATGGGTCAAGTACAAAACGCTATTGAACCTAATCTCGGATTATGCACTAAGACCTGTTCGGAGTTTAATAAGGGTTAAAACAATACCTGCTGCAGGAAGAACCGCTGCATGGCCTCGTGGTCGTTCATGTCGGGCAGGGCGCCGGTGTTGCGCAGCCGAGACGTGTTCATTTGAGCCTTCTGGCGGCCTGCGCGCCAACAGTACACATTTAAAACAACCGTGCAGAAAGTCATCGTGGATCAATGTACACCGACATAATATGACAATTGTTTGATGAGGCTGGGAAACGCATAGAGAGTAGCGTCATGTATCTAAATATCTGTTCATTGATCATGTAGATAGACGTTATTATACAATGTTGAGATAAACGAAACCAGGGCAAACGTTCCATTACAAAACGCATTGTTACCTATATGCATCATTGTGCTTATCATACGAAATTGATGTGAGTTTACAAACATAGTTTATTTTGGAATTCTATTTGCGATATATGAACCAGCGTGCAACAGTATTAAAAAATTATGATGGATAAACAAAAATGGTATAGCCATTGTTCTTGTCCTGATTTTGAAAGAATTTTTAATAATGCTCGCTTGCAAAAAGCTATTTAGAATAATAACAAAAGTACTTTTTCACAGAAAACTTATGAAACACAAATCACAAAACAATTCAATGTAATTTAAATGTGAAATATATTAATAACTAGCTTTTGCCCGCGACTTCGTCAGCGTGGCGTAGTCACTTTGGGCAGCATTTGGAGTATTTCAAAATAAATTATAGACTATATTATGTTGCAGAGGTCTAATAGGTATATAACAAAAAAAGTTTCATCAAAATCCATCCAGTAGTTTTTGCGTTAAACCCGGACAACAGACAGACGGATGGAAATTTCAAAATGATTTTTTTTGGCTTGTGACACTTGTATAAAGATCCCTAGAAGTGTTTTTTTCAGTTTTTATTCAATGCACAGAATTGAACTCTTCTACAGTGCTATTATATGTATAGACGATTTGTTTACCAGAATAGTGTGTTTGCCTGTCAGCACACTGGCAGCCAATTGTTTGGACTATCCGTGTTCACACATAATTTAGACTGCGCGTCACATAGATTTATTGAAACTTTGTACAAGTTCAAAATTCAATATTTTCTAAAAAAAAAACCTACGCTACTCTTGAGTATATGGAGATAGTTATTAAAAAAATAATTCCAATAACTGACCTTATACAAAGCTGACAATTTTAAATCACATTACTTATCTATGCATATAGCTAGCAAGATGTGTGCTGGCGAAAGTGTTGTTTAAACATGCATTCACTTTCAAAAGTAACCAAGCGTGCCCTACAATCAACAGCACACATTGTAAATTACACACAATCCGTAATGATATGCAATTATATATACTAACTATACTATACTATACTATACTTTTCTTGATGTATTATTATGGGCATTGAATATCAATGAAAAACATAATAATTATATACGATTATAAGATAAAGCATTGCAGGTCTGTAAGGATAGTAATATTTCGAACTAAGAACTAAGTAACTAAGTGCACTTAAAATATAAGACGTTAAGTCACGATCATTTATAGTTATGTAGGTGAAAAATTTGTTTTGAACAAACTTTACTTTTCATATCAAAATATCATAGTTATAAAATATTTTGCACAAACCCAGTACAGAAGGGGCAACGGCTAGTGGCTAGAGCCATTAAAAAGTATAAATAGGGACAATATGACTGCTGCAGTGATTGCATTGAAAAGTGTGATCAATATTTACAAATATAAATATACTATTTCCCTTTAAAATTGTTCAAAAATTGTTCTTTGAAACCCCTGAGACTAAATTTCATTATGTTATGTTTCAATGTTCCTAACATTCATCTTTATAGCAGCATTGAATTGCATCAACCTATATCTTCTATATCTATATCTATACATATAATGAAACTGTAGAAAAGTTCAATTCTGTACACTGAATAAAAACTGAAAAAATACCCATATGGGTCTTCATACAAGTAATACAAGCCAAAAAAAACATTTTGAAATTTTTGTCTGTCCGTCAGATGTCCGGCTTTCACGCAAAAACTACTGGACAGATTTTGATGAAACTTTTTTGTTATATAGCTATTAGACCTCGGCAACATGTAGGCTATAATTTATTTTGAAATACTTCAGTCACTATTCCATGCATACGAAGTCGCGGGTAAAAGTTAATTCATAATAATTAAACACTACTTCCAGTCACGGTTCATATTTAAAATACATTACAATAAAAATAAATAGTATATTAATATAGAACATTATCAATACACTTTAGAATATTTTATGATATGTGTAAAGATTGCTTATATGTACTTGGTCAGTACGAATGCAATAGGACAATGATAAAAAATTATTTATTATCTATTGCGTCACAAACAGTGAACTATTCCTCAGATCTTCAGTACAGGGTCTGTTGAATATCATTGGAAGTAACTATACATTGTTCAAGTAATATTATACTCTCTAGTTTTATAACCTGCCACAATGTTTCACCACCACCCAGGGTCAACTGGAGGACAATGCCACTAGGCATTAGGTTTGGCCTTTTTAACAGCTAGTTTTAGGCGTACATAAAATTTAAATAAATAAAAATATAATTTTCCATCGACATAGAACATAATACTATCGTCTTTTTGATAATCGTCAATTTCCTCTATGTCAGCTACACTCGAATATGTAATATCCCCTTCGTAAAAGCGGTGTTAAAATTATAAAGATGAAATATTTTCAAAAGATGCTATCAAAACATGAGCACTTCCATTAATTATTAAACAAATAATCCTTTTATAAGTTAAATATGTAACTATACTTCGCGATAGTACCAGTTACGAAAATTAAGACTTTTCTCATAAATTATGAATGAAAACATCACAGGCCCAAGTCTCACTTGAGCCATATTATTACACTATCACAGTCACCATTATATTGGAGCATTACATTGTATTGTTTTCGACATAATGTTCTGTATTTAATCTCGTGTAACAATAACGATATTTTAAGGTTGTAATTATACAACAGATGGTTAAAGAATGAATATATTATGAAAAAGAAATATTAATAAATTCTCTGGGCAATTGGAATGAATACATTATCTCATTGCAGTTTTTGTAATGTACTCACGTTCTCTTAGCTTCTTTTTGAAAAGAGGATCCTTTCGACGTTGTTGGTCAAAATACACGCAATATCCCAGGAACAGTGTGCCGGCTATTCCTACCGCAATGCCTAACGTAGCACGTGTTATTTCCATTTTACAATATTATTTAAATAAAATATTCACAATTCACAAAATCTACACTCGTTTTTATTTCAAAATTTATGATTCTACTGCTCCGCCATTTATTCTTGAAAAGTCAAGAGAAGAAAGACCAATATGGCGTCCATACCAGATGTTGGTACCCTTAGTCGCTGTCGCTACCAACTTTTGTCTACGTTCATTTTAAATATTAGGCTTCAATTAATAATTTTATAAATGTTTAATGTATTCATTACAATTTATCAAATACTATTGGAAATTAAACTATTATTTGTACTTATTTATTATTTGTGTCATTAAATTAAATCATTTACAAAAAGTTGAAGTTGTATGATACAATAAATAATTTATTGCCACAACAAAAATATACACATGTACTCATGACTGAATTTGAAGATTCGCTTTTGGTTTAAAAATACTTTGATTTAATATATATGTCGAAAGACCCCTGCAAGAGATTTGCCTGCGATATCCAGAAATGTCTCTCTGGTAAGTTTTATTATAATAATTTCATTTATGAATGTGTTCGCCGACATCCGACATGAATCCAGTCGCCATCTTTGCTTCATTCTTTCAGTCGTCTCCATAAATTTGCGGGCGTTTCGTCGCCGTTTTTCAATGTTTTGCTCAATTGAATCGTTATTGTTCCTATCGAAAGCCACGTAAAAGTTTTCGCGTCTCTTGCATAACAGTTAAATGTGAAAATGAGTTTTTTCGGGTTCGGTCAAACTGCGGATATCGAAATCGCTTTCGACGATGCTGATAAACGTAAGGTAGCCGAAGTAAAAACGGATGATGGAAAAAAGGAGAAGTTGTTGCTGTATTACGACGGCGAAACGGTTTCCGGAAGAGTAAATGTGACTTTGCGGAAGCCGGGATCGAAACTTGAGCATCAGGGGATAAAGGTGGAGCTAATAGGTCAGATCGAACTATTTTACGATAGAGGCAACCATCACGAGTTTATATCTCTCGTAAAGGAGCTGGCCCGACCGGGGGATCTTCTGCAACATACGTCATATCCGTTCGAATTTGCTAACGTCGAAAAACCTTACGAGGTATACACAGGTGCGAATGTTAGACTAAGGTATTTTCTCCGGGCGACAATCATTCGGCGTCTCACGGACGTCGTGAAAGAAGTGGACATAGCCGTGCACACTCTTTGCAGCTACCCCGATGTGCTGAGCTCCATTAAAATGGAAGTGGGCATAGAGGACTGTTTGCACATAGAATTTGAATACAACAAGTCAAAGTACCATTTGAAGGACGTGATTGTAGGCAAAATTTATTTCCTCCTAGTTCGTATCAAAATAAAACACATGGAGATATCCATAATTAAGAGAGAGACCACTGGATCGGGGCCTAACACATTTACTGAGAATGAGACGGTCGCTAAGTATGAGATTATGGATGGCGCTCCGGTCAGGGGAGAGAGTATACCTATAAGGGTATTTCTTGCTGGCTATGATCTGACACCAACGATGAGGGACATTAACAATAAGTTTTCTGTTCGTTACTATCTCAATCTTGTACTAATGGACACAGAAGACAGGCGTTACTTCAAACAGCAGGAAGTTACGTTGTGGAGGAAGAGTGACAAGTCCAGATTACCGCTGCACAACCCTCATCATCCACAGACATTGTCACATCCGTCAAGTATGATGACTCAGAGACAACATAGTGCTTCCAGTGAGGAGAATTCGACGAGGGGTCTGTCTCCAACTCTTCCTGACAGTTCACTTCAAAGATCTGTATCTCCTCCCATGCCGGATGTGGAGAAACATAATGGGCCAGCAGAAATGGAACAGGAGCAACCAGATTTATTACCAAATAAACTTGCTAATGCGCACATTGAGAATAATCAGCCTGAGGAACCAGTCATTGCCGAGAAACCAGCGGTCGCTGAGAAGGTAGAAGAAAGGCCACAGTTGGCTGAGAAACGCCCACTTGCAGATAAGCCACAACTGGCTGATAAACCGCAACTCGCAGAAAAGCCTCAGCTAACAGAAAAAACACAAATTGTAGATAAACCACCCGTTATAGAGAAAGCGAAGATGGAAAAACCGCAAGTCGCCGAGAAACCAGTGCTAGCGGAGAAACCTCAGCTCGCCGAGAAACCTGTGTTAACCCAACCAGAAAGTGCAGACTCTGAACCGAGTCAATAGCCTATATGGAATCGTGTGGTCAGTGCGACCATCGCCAATGAATTGGACATTGCGTTTTCATATTTGAAAATGTTTGTGTAGAATATCAGATCCTTTATATATCCAATAGTTACGAGTTGTTATGTATTACCTAAATGTACTGTTCATATTGTTATCATATACATCCTGGTACTGGCAACACTGAAAATAGGTTCGATCCGAAGTGAATGTAAGTGTACATTAGGTTGTTAGACATATGTATGTTATGCTAATAATATATATATATTTTTCGCTTATAAGTTTCATGTTATATATAATAACTTAGCTATAGACCCTGTCTGTTTGAATGGTGTTTTAAAAGGATTCGGGATATGATGGTCTGTGGTGGATCATACTATGTCATTGTCGTACTATGTTATCTGTTGCAAGAGCAATAATTGATTAAACATCATTGTCTGATCATAATCTGGTCTTAATGATGGCAGATTGCCCGGAGGAAACAGGAATGGAACGGAGGAAAGACGCAGGGATGCCATCCAAAGCCCAGATAGACGTAAAAGAACATGACCTTCCATTTTAACATATTGCCACACCTAACATGATGTTACTTGTCATATAATTTGTAATGGCAACCTCATCACAGAGCCTCAATTCCAAAGGGAGTAAAATTCTTAATCAAATACTAATTTCTCAGTCAGACAATATTATCTCTGCTTTTTGAACGCTTCAACTTTTTTATGATGGCATATTGCAGGTAACTATGGGGCATCATGTTCAGAGCCTAATTAAAATTTAGTGTAACCGGCCTGTTTAAGGTTTTTTTGTAAAGTGAAGCGAAACTTTTTTTTCTTAGTGGGTGCAGTATATTGGAACAATAGATGTGATAGTTGTAAATCAGAATCATATTATGCAGTACTATACAATGTTGTACTGACGTTTTATATGGTAATTTTGAATAGGGGGCGTTACCGGACGCCATATCGTTCCTACGTAGTTTCATTCCGCCCGCGTTTTTTCCATCGATTTTGTAGTCAATGTTGGCAGTGTTCTAATTATTATTTTTTTGCAATAGCAACATTGAACAATGATACAACTTTTGAAATTGGAATCATTGTTTTTCAAACAACCGATTTTTATAATGACTATAAATGTAGCTAACGGTTTGTTATACTGTTTTTAAATACGGAACTGTTATTATATTATGAATAATAATTATTAATTACTTACTTTGAATTATCCGTTTCATTGAAAAATATTCGGCCGGATTGGAATATCAGATGTCAAACATGCTTTATAAATGTCTTTCAATTAATTTAATTTGCTAGATACAAGCGTATTGGTTGAAATTATTATCCCATCTTGCGTCAGCCATGCCTCGAAAATTGTTTTATATAAAACTGATAAGATACGTCTACAGTGTTGTACATATTTTTAGTTATTCAAATTAGCTGGAAGAGTTGTAATAATACATGATTCTTATACGTTGAAATGTATGTAGCTTTCCTACGTTTCTATATATGCCCAGTCTCTATCAGATTATCCATATACCCACCTAGTTTATATAATAAAAGACTTCTTATGCCACTGACACTAGACTTATTATGTCAATCTCTGTCCAAAATCGGCCGAGTTAACTGGCTCATTACAAAGCATACTCTTTTGCCTCTGTGCTTTCTTCCATTTTTATATTTCTGAACAGTTTTATGTCTCGAAAGTTCCATACATACATAACATCACGCCAGGTCCCTAACGGGGTAGGCAGAAAGTACCGAGTGCAAAAAAAAAAGTTAACCGAACATAATTATCTGGTTCATATTAAGTAGTGAGGTTACTGCCCCCTATATGTTCACCATTTGTTTATCTTATAATGCTTTTTGGGTATATCAATATTACACTTGTTCTGATTTCATTTTATTGTGGAAAAATTAGGACGATATCAAGCTTGTTTTTGCAAATCCTGTTAAGACCGGTTTTAATCATAACATGGTTATTATAAGTTGTTACCCGTCCTATCGGATAGGTTTAAATCATTTCTTAAAATTCGTTTGATATAACCAATTTTCTAGATATGCAATTGTTTATTTTCAAACATAATTCCGTTTTCATAAATCTATCTATCTATGTATATAAATAAAAATGAATCACCGAATGTGTTGCGAAGCGGAAAACTCGAGAACTGCTTGACCGATTCGACTAATTTTGGTTGAAAATAATCGTGGAAATTCAGGAAAGGTATAAAAGTTGAAAAAGTAAGGAAAAATTTTGTAATAACGGCAATTTAATTTTTCCATATAAACTACTCAACTGTCAAACAATAATATGATGTACGTCCCGTCAAATATGATTAAAGTCGGTACAGTTATTGGTGTAAATAAACTATTTATTTATTGTGAGGCTGTACCATGTTAGCCGGGACAGCCAGTAGGAAATATATCTGATCCATGTTATATAGGATGGCTTTATGTTCAATAATTATGTGCAACGCAGACAATTACAAGTGAGTGCACATTGTGGCTTGTCTTCTACATATTTATGTTCAGTGATTATCTTTTCTATTATGGAGATCCCTGTCCTGACAGCCATTTCTAAATTATTCGAATCTACTATAGTCCCATCAGTCTAGTATCAGTCAATCCACACTGGAACAGTCTGGTGCATTACACCCCCCCTGTAATCTGGTCGCAGTTTGTTTATTTAAGCGAAGAAATTTCAATGTAGTGTTATATATAGAATTATATTTATTATTATTAATTATTAACATGTGATAAGTGCATGAAAAAAAATAAACTTAACTGAATTAAAATATTATAATTTCACTGTGCAGGGGGTCCCATTTTTTTTTCTTTATTTATGTAAAGGTAGGTACACAAAAAATATTGTCGCTTTGTTCCCGGGTCGCTATAAAGGTGGAGAATCATTGGCCTAGTGGCCTTCAGGTCTCCCGCATTTGTATTAGAGACATATCACGTGTGGTAGCGATGCGATATTACAAGTCGCAGAACGCGTAAGAACCCACAAAACGCCCCCCAGACGGTGTAAGTACGTGTGCGGTCCCTCTGACTTCAATAATAATCTTTATCGATTCTCGCCATGCTTTCGTGCATACCCACTATACCCGGAGTACCTAAGGTATTTATTGCCTCCGATAAAATCTCTTAAAATAGCCCACATAATCTCGCTAATCATTGTTATTCAAACTTTACTCTATAATATTACTACATAGGGATACATAGTATCTATGCGTGCGTTCAAAATTCCTCCCATTGTAAACACGCGAGTTAAAACTAGTGTTTTTGTGATTAAAAAAAAGTTGTCTTCTACTAATTGACATTGCTATATATCCTATACTAGTTGACCTGGTAAACGTTGTTCTGCCATATAAATTATTTTTTATTGCTGCTCTTCTCCTCTTCATCTTAGCGTGATGTTATATAGCCTAGAGCCTTCGTAGATAAATGAGCTATCTAACACTGAAAGATTTTTTCAAATCGGACCAATATTTCCTGAGATTAGCGCGTTCAAACAAT